>JBBUKS010000029.1:6486280-6507579 GCA_038050645.1 Hedychium gardnerianum
CCACCTTCCCTTTTTCATCTACCTTAGCCTCATCAAATTTTGATTTTATAGTACCCAATTTCCTCTTTGAGATCACATAAACATAAGCTATCACATTACCATTTCCTTTTAACACTCATTCTCACCAACTTTAGTAAATAGAAACAAATGCACATGAACTCATCTCTCTCACACATATAGAAACCACACTTGTTGTTCACTCTAGCACTACTCAGCCTTCCACTTTCACAGTAGAAGTCGAAACTACACCACAACATTAAACCACATTAAACACTACTTTTGAACTTGCCACTATTACCATTCCACCTTCAAGATGACCTATAAGCGACCTCCAGTGTAGCATAAAGACTTTATAATGCCATCTCAAGCTAATCAGTCCACCTCAACACCAAATCTTATAAGAGGCACTCAATATACACTTTCCAATTTTCTTTCCTATTCATGTTTTTCACCTCATTCTATATTTTTGGTTGCTATTACAAATCACACATAACACAAAATCTACGCTTAGGCTGTTCCTGATCCATATTAGCGACAAGCTATGAATACATAATTGGAAGCAATAACACTTGAAGTTTCATTCCTGTAACCTTAGTCCATAAATCGATAGGTTACAAATGTATTCATAAAATCAAATACAGTACTCTAATGACACTATTGAGTGCTACACACATCTCACTGTTGAGGGATACAAAACAATACTTCAATCGACTTATAAAACTCATCTATCCTGATGGGCAATCAGTCGAGTTTTAAAAAAAAAAAATCACTCGAATAATGACATTAGTCACTAATTAGCTCGATCGATCAGCATTAATTGAGTTGATCAATTAATTTCTTAGCTTTTTATGTGTTATAATAATAGTCAATCATTATTGTTCATTAATCGAATGTTACTATAGGATTTAGGGTTTATTCAAGTTGATCAACTTAGTTTCTATTAACATTTTGTTTATTACAAGAATCAGTGATTGTTATTATAGTAGAATTATTGTAGCATAATTACTATTCACAATTGATTGACATTATTCACAGTCGATTGATATATTGTTTACCATGCTAAAAATCCCTTAAACACCAATTTTGAGATTTAAGGTTCATCAGCCGATTGATATACCCTATCAATTCAAGTAATACTCATGTTTCAGCCTCAATAAAGCTAAATTCTCACTTTGTCAGATATCCTATTAACCTTAATTTACCAAGACCTTCTTTGCTCAGCATTAAGTTAACCTTGACCTATCAGGACTTCTTGTTGCCTAGCATCCTGTCAACCTTAACTTGTCGGGACTTCCTTTGCCTTATATCAAGTCACCCTTAACCTGCTTAGGCTTCACCGTTGCTTGGCATCCAATCAAACTTAACATGTCATGACTTTATCATTATCTAGCATCCAATCAATCTTGACATGTCATGACTTCCCATCTCTTGCCTAACATCTGGTCTTTTATAATTTGTTAGTACTTCCCTCGTATCCAAGTGTCTAGTCAACTTTGATTCATTTGAACTTCGCCTTTGTCAATTTTTTGTTGGACTTCAAACCGTCACATGTTCGATCAATCGTAACTCACTTAGACTTTTCTCTTATCAATTTTTTGTCAGACTTTAAACTATCAAGTATTCAGTCAATTATGATCCACTTAGATTTCTTTACTATCAAGTATCCGATCAATCTTGACATATTTATCATCTCACTCAATCAACTAACACAAATATCGAAACTTAATTCAAATTAATTCCAACTTGATCAATTCAATCATTCTTGACCGAGGTCAATTATATTAATATATTTATCTGATAGTGACAACATCAAACATAGTCTATTTAGTTCATATATTAAGTCAATTCAGAGCCTAGAATATTTCATGGAGATGCCCTTGGTCAAGGACTATTAATTCCTTCTAATAATAGTTTAGCTTTAAAAGCATTTTGTGATTTAGATTGGGGAGACTGCCATGCCACAAGAAGTCAGTTATAGGATAATGCATTTTCTTTGAGATTCTCTCATATCATGGAAATCTAAGAAATAAACTAACGTCTCTAGATCACTAGTGAAGGTAGAATATCGAGCCATGTTTAAAGCTAATTTGGTTACACTATATATTAGATGACTTTAAAATCTCTTAGATAACTCCTACATCATTGTCCTATGATATTCAAATAATTTTTTTTTAATTGATATTAGATATTTAAATTTTTTATTTGATTAATTTTAAAATGATTAATTTGATTTTATGAAAAAAAATATTATTAATTATTAGAGGCATACATAGAAATAATTAATATTTTCGAGTCGGTTACTAAAAAAAATATAATAATATATTATAATTAAATTTTAAATCTTTAATTTATTATTAAAATATACGAGAGGCGACAATCAAGTAACTTTGCACATTGCAACGATTCTTATTTTTCATGAATGTACGAAACACATTCACAGCTGGCTGATGTAAGCACAAGAAAAAGGCTGACGTATTCACAAAGGCCTTTGGAAAGCATGAGTTTGTGAATCTACGTAAAGATTTTATGATATTTCTCCAACTTAAGAAGTATTAAAAAAATATTTCATATTGACCTTTTATATTATTTATTTATTAATGTAATTTAAATTTTACAAAAAGAGGATTATGACCTCTAACCCCAAACTTAGTCTATCATTTATGTATATGTAACAATGTTAATAAAATAAACAGCTTAATTCTTTCATTATTTTTTCATGGAATTAATTTCTTCCAAAATTTCTCAATACACTGGATGATAATGAAAATAAAGGCGCCATTTAAAAAAAATGTCGAATTTAAATTAAAAAATTTATCCGAATTAAAATTTTAAACTTACTATTTTAGTTAAAGGATGGAAAAATATAAAATTTGTGGGAATAAATGAGAATATCTATTTGGTGGGGTAGAAATCGTACCGGTGATAATGTTTGAATCACGCTTCATTTTTTATTTTTTATAATCATGTTATCCAACTTTATGATTGGATTAATTTTGATTTAATCTCAAAAAAAAAATTTATCGAACATTAAAATAAATTTAAAAATATAAATGAGTCCTAATAAATTATTCAATATCGTAAATAATTTAAAATTGTTAAGTATAATATAGTCTAGTTAAAATTCGAATGCGGTCTACGATGAAAAGTTAGAGGATAGCAAAGCCCCTTGTGAGGTCTAAGTCATTAAGATATTAAGATACGATGAAAGTAAAAGGAGAGTGAAAGAGTACAAAAGGGAGATATAGAGAAATCGAAAAAAATAAAAAAAAATCATCCTCCTCTAAATTTTATCAAAAAAAATTATTCAATAATTAAGATAATCCCTCAAATAACTAAATAAATAATTAAATAGATAAATCTTAATCCATAAATATAAAAAATATTAAATATACATTAAATATCATAAAAATAAAAATTATTAAAAATAAGAAAAATTATGTTCTAAGCATCAAAAAAACCCTAAATGATATTTTTCGAATTTGAAATTTGACCATGATGGATTTCACCGGATAACAAATTTAGGTCACGAGCTTCGATTCAAACCCGAGAGTGTCTAATTTTGATACCCGAGTTAAAAATTATGACCCGTTAAAAATTAAATCCTTCAATGTTGATCTTGCATCAATATCCAACTCTTTGAGAAATTTTCATCCGTCATCAAAATAAATTTGAAAGTACACGTGATAGACGACCCAACAATCTAACATCCCAAAATTTTTATTCTACTAGAGAGAAATATCTTATATTACTTCGTAGTTAGAAATTGAATCATGAATAATTAGGAAATTGCATGAGCACCTGCACCATAGTCGGGGGCAAAAAATGGAGACATTTAAACCTCTGAGTGATGCTAATATCTGAGTATTTATAAATGTGAGAGGGACGATGAATCTACCAAGATTGTGGTCATGATCTTCTAAGAAAATAGAAAATAGAAAATATTTCAATCATTTCCTACTTCAAATCCCGCTTTAATTGACATTCAATTATTCAATTATAGCAGCTTCAACTGTTTTACTGGCCTAAAGAACCAGAGATAATGATTGTGGAGAAGCCATTGTCAGAATCGTGAATCATATCACTATGGGGTTGTTACTGAACAGAGAAAATGGGCATAGCAAACAAGAGGATCAATCTTTACAAGAAAAAAAATTGTGAATAAATAGAAAAAATCACCATGAGAAAAACATTGCCTCAAGTTCGCTCTGGATACATAATGTTGATTCCAAAGATTTGTGAAGGGTTGGTTGAATGACTGTTGTGTCAAGCTGCACAAGCGTACTGTGGTTGCAGGCTTCGTTCTCTGACCAGCTCGTGGAGATCATGAACAATCTTGACGACCGCATCCGGACGTGCTAGTTTTAGAGCATTCTCAGACATGGTCCTGAGTTCGTCAGACTTTGAGCCAAACCAGTCGACAACTATTTTCGCAATCTCCTTTGGAGCTTTTGAGAACTTTCCACATCCATTCTCCACCACATAAGAAACGTTACCAACTTCCTGTGATGAAACATATACATAGATTTAGTTGCTGATGCGTTATAAATTACGAAGATTAGAGTAAAACCCAGTTTCTGTGCTAACCTAAGATGCAAAATGATTTAGGTAATTTAACAATCAGCCACCATTGTTTTCAACATCCATTCAAGTGTATCACAATTTCCATATTTTACCCAAGAGTGCATTTTTTTACTTTAAATAGGGTGGTGTAACTACCATCAGTGTAAAATGAGAAATTTATTTTCATTTCAGTTATCTCACTGTTGGTTACTTAAGGTAAAATAGAGACATTCCATATCAATTCTTGAGGATTCTCCTCAGACAACTGCAAGAGCTTGGAGCTTCTCTAGGTGAACAAACCAAATTATTTTCTAGTTTTGTTACAATATAGGAAGTAAGATGGTACAAATGATCATCCTACTTGACTGCGAGTATAACCGCTTAGGTATTTAATGCATTGTTCTATCTAAAGCATTCACTCTTCAATGGATTTCTAATGTTACAGTTTATGTAGGTTCAGTGAAATCCATGGCTTTTGAGTTGATGAGGATTGGGTCAAGTACAAATGGAGCAGTCATCAATTCAAGTTAGAGTTACTCAGAGGGCATTTTCATGATAGACAACCCGGTTGATAATTTGTATGACCAGATTAAATCTTTGATATGTCAATGGGGCCACAACTCAATTAGTCAGCTCGATTAAGTGGGTTTTGAGTACTCATAATGGTGCAGTTAAGTGGCCATTCTAAGTCGTGATTCATCATACAATTGAGTTGCAAGTGTATTTTTAGTGTTGACAGTTCAGTTAGAGACCATGGCAAAGCATGGGTTGGACACCTAGACTTGGGCTGGCACTATACGAAGGTTAGGGGCTGGACCTAATCTCGATCGAGTCATTTTGCATGCCAATCTGGTTGGCTTAGGGTCATTAACTAGGACACAAGGACTGGAGTAGTTTGGAACACACACGGTCGGTGTCAATGTGTTTGTGTGAGTGGCCACATGAGAATTGCAAGAGGAGGTTTATGGTGCCTTTTAACTTGGCTGAACAGAGAGGGAGACATCATTTGTTCCCAGTACATCACATGCGAGAGAGAAAGTTTAGAGCTAGTTCTTGTGTTGGTAAAAAAAGGCAGGTCAGCTTTGTCCATCAATATATTTAGAATAATAAGAAGACCATGAATCATGGCTTAAAAAGAAGCAAAAGAAGGCAAGTCAGCTTACCTGTCCAGCAATATAACCATTCAGAATAATAGGAAGCCCACGGATCATGGCTTCTGCAATAGTACCTGGTCCAGCCTATAAAAAGATAGAACAGTTTATATATTTGCTCCTCCACGGTTAACACCATAAATTCATACAAGTAATTCAAAGAAAATTTTACTTTGGTAATTATGCAGTCACAAGCACCCATTGATTCTTCCATCTTTGTGACAAAACCTTTCACCTGAAATTTAAGAAAATGCATGAAAGATATGTGTGAGTTATATTGGACAGGATACAATTGATGATTGAACTTTGGATTGATCCAAATAAACCTGACATGAATAATCAAGAACAGATCACAAGAATCAAATAGTAAAACCACCGGTTCATCAGATACTAGTAAAGTACCTGGACAGGAACTTTCCAATCAATCGACTGCAATTTGCTGACTAACTTCTTGTTTCTGCCACATATGACAAGAATCTGACCTACAGGTCCTCCAAGATTCTCATTGTACAATATATCACCAAGTGCCCTAGCGGTGGCCTCAATAGGGCCCATTCCTTCTCCTCCTCCCATCAGTAAAACAGCAGGCAAGTTTGCATCCATCCCTAGCTCCCTTCTTAATTCAACCTGTTTAAAAGAGAGAAGTTCGTTTAAGTAAATCAGATAGTTTAAGAGCATGAAGAGAGGAGTCTTCGTTTGTGGAATCTGATAATTTGGAAACAAATTACCTTTGGTCAACTAAATCATACAATTAAATTAAGAGCTTGAAGAGTTTTAGTCACGGTTAGTGAAATCGGGAAACAATGTACCTTTGGTCGTACAGGCTTAACAAAGGAAGGGCGTACAGGAAGGCCATAGACCTTGATCTGTGAAGGCTGTAGTCGAGCTTTTATTGCTCTCTTTGCCACTTCAGAAGAAGGGCAATAACATCTTGTTACAAGCCTATGGAACCTAAATAATTTACAAGACATTCAATGTCAAAGTAATCCGATCAATAAAAAACCAAATCTGAAAACATAGTGCATATAAACACAAGTTAACTGACAATTCCAAGTAATGCAACAAGCCTACCATGTTGGATGACATGTGCTCAGATCTGTCACAACTGTAGTGAAAATAATTTTGTTCAGTAGACCTTTGGCCTTCAGAATTCGAAGAGGAACGTGTTGCATTAGAGGATGTACACTAATTATAATATCGGGTTGATACTTCATCAAGCCTTTTGCAACTTCTCTGAGAACATAAGCCAAAAAGAACAAATTATAGGCAATCCAATAGGTAAGGCAGCTCCAGATATCGGGTAATTGCTAGTGTTAAAATAAACCAAACCGTTTACAGAAATTAAAATTAAAATTGAAACAAACAGATCAAGATCAGTATTGAAGCAAGAATATATTAAAAACGTACCTGATTTTAACTACAAAAAGAAATTATCACAAGCAATTTGTTTCCAAGTGATGTAGTTCACATAGGAAAGAAAACTTGCAACAACATCATTTACATATAAAGTCAGCTTTTTAACAGGCAAATAACACAACCTAACCCAAAAACATGATTAACACTGACAAAATCGCAAAAGTGCCACCACACAACCTGAATATACAAATAGTTTATGAAGATAGTTCATTTTAAACAAATATTACAAAGCTTTATATTTTATAAACTATTTTATTAGAGAGTTTAAGTTAATTTTACACCTAATAAAATTATTATTTAATAAATTGTAACTATTTTTATGTTATCTTACATGCTTTTTTATTGACCCGAAGGACATGACCTATTTATGATAAAATTAGCATGACTTAATATTAATTGCCACTCTTCTCAACTCTCCCTGCCACTTGCCACACACCACAGGTTGTATATCTCTCTCCTCCTTACAAATTGTCACAGGACTCTCCTCCTAGTCTTCTTTGCTCTAACAACCCGTGTAGTGGATTGGATCTTATCATTGATGAAGGCATAACTCGGAGCTCTCTTCGCCTCAAAAATCAAATTCTTCCCTAAATTTAGGTCTACTTTTCAATTTCCCCTTTTTCTACCATTATCAAACCTATCTAACCTCTTGAATCCACCCTATTGGCATCACAAAAAAATCCCATGTCTGATTGGCAAAATCGAGAAAGATTAGGCAAATTGAATGATTTTGTCCAATTCAACCAATTTCTTTTATTTTTAAACGATATCATTTGATCTACACCAAAATCTCATCAAACAACATTCAAGATTTGAGAGATTCTGACTTGGAATCAGATTAGCATTGGTTGATCCCTATCCAACTCCACCAACCCGTATTAGTATCGGTAGTGTTTACCAAGCATGTACAAAAAATGGTGAAGATCTTAAACAAAAATTATTATTTTTATCTAATCCAACAACCAAGTATAGTCTTTGGATTACTAGGATTATATATCCATCTTCAGCTTTGGAAAAATCACATTAACCTATTAAAAAAGATCATAGTGGAGCTCAAGATTTATATTAATGAAAGTTTAGTAGTACTACAGGGTATACCTTTATGGTTCAACTTTAGATTTAATTGTGACTCATACAAAAAGCCAACCTACTCATTATGATGCAAATAACAATATTCTGTTGGTATAATAAAATAAACTGATTCATTGTCTAAATTTCTTTTTTCTTTTTCTGTTACTATTTACTTTAAACTACAACTTATTTTATTTATTTTTCACTATTTACAGCACACACAAGCATTATCCTCTTTTTTGCACCATCACTGACCAAGGCACACAGATCTTCCAAGTGTTTAGTGACTGTGGCTTTGATTGTGCCAAATAATAGAGATAAACAGACTAAAACATGTCTTTGAGAAGATCTTAACTACAAATATAATTTGATGATTCAATATGATCCAACATTTCTCACTGAATTACAAGGGTATATCCATCTTCAGTAGTCAAAAAACCGCATCAAACTATTATTCTCAGGTTTGTGTGAAACAATCAGAGAGGAGGTGAATAAGTAGAATATTTTCAGTTCAATATCTGTAGACAACAGCAGTTTTATGAGTAAGATGGAAAAAAAAAAAACACTTCTCTCTGCAATATGGATAAGAACTCCTGTTAGACAACACAAAGAAAGAGATTGAGGATAAGATATATTGGAATTCATCGTTTTAAGCCATAGTGAAAGATAAACTTACAGCTAAACTATTTAAGCGACATTGATACTAATTCATAACAATAACCATTTTCCCCAACACACACATCTAGAAGTTATCCAACACTATTTTAATGTTGAAAAAGAATAAAAACAAGGTGTAGGGAAGATAAAAACAAGGAAACATTCTAACCGAGCTATAAACGTTGAAGTTGCCGCAAAATGTGGTTGGTGCACCAAGCGAGGTGCGGTACCATAGTACGTCATTTTCCACAAAGCACCATGCTTTACCAAAAAATTGTAGCTTCTAGGCAATTGATTAAACGGCCAGGGCGTATGTTCCGTCCACAAGTCCGTCACAAAGACCTACATTAGCAGAAGATTTTGATCCATAAAGCAAGGGGAAAAAGCTACTTTCTGGACCACTTGGAGACAAGACCACTAATTAAATTTCTAATTCACCTGGTACTCATCACCGAATTCCTGGTTGAAGGCAGCCCTGATGGCCTCCGCCGACGCGCGATGCCCGCCACCAGTATCACTCATCAAAATCAAAACCTTCTTCGGCCTCTCATACTCCGCCACGCCGTTAATGGGGGCGCCGTTGTCCTCGGCGATGAGAGGGCTCTCATCATCCAGACGGATATCGTCGTTCGAGAGGCCGGCGGAGGCAAACCCGATGGGGGCACGGGGCTCGCTGTGGAAACGCACGAACCGATTGAAGTGGTTCCAGAGGCGATGGAGCTCGGAGGAACCGGGGGAAAGTGAGGCGAAGGCGACAGAAGAATGGCTGCAGCTTCTACTATGCGAGGGAAAGGAACAACGTCGAGGAAAAGCAGAGAGGGAGGAAGGAGAGGGGGAGGGTAAGAAGGGGATCCGGGCGACGATGGAGTCGAACGGGAGGAGGAAGAGAAGCTCTTCTTTGGCGACGGAAGAGGGCGTCATGGTGAGGGGATTTCAGTTAGGATTTAATTGGAGGGAAGAAGGAAGCGAAATAGCCGTTGGAGGAAGCCGGCGGAGGTGGGCGGAGGGGGAAGAAGATGAGCCGCATAAAGACTAAGAGTTACGGTGTTATAACATGATGCCGAAGATAAACGCATGAGGATAGCGTGGAGTAGGCCCGCATAGAAAAAGACCGGCTCGGTTCAAGCCACGTACGATCAATTCGAAGGAATAAAAGGAATAATAATAATAATAATAATAATCCAATATTAATATTGTTTGTCACTATCAATATACAAAATAATAATATTTCATTTGGACGGTGGAGATGCGAGGGTGGTCGGTGTGCAAAATTGGTCAATTCAAACGATCCGATTTCTGACTCCGAATTGAACCGGTAGACCACCGGCCAAGTTATACAACACGCGTTTAGCGTGTTCTGGGCTGAAACAGAATTGGGCACTAGGCCCTTGCGAGTTGGGCCTGCTCCCGCTAATGGGGCTTTGTCCCGAGCAGAAGCAAGGCCTAAACTGAGCTGGATAAAAGTAATTAATAATGTCGATAATTCACGTGGAATTAATCGTAAAAGAAAATTATTTATTTTTTTTTAAAAAAAAAACTGACACAATTATCCAAATTTGTCGATCTGGAAATAACCGCGGCCGTTGCGCAGAAACTGTCCCGATCTCTACGCGAAGAAGACAACGTGTGAAGGACACGTTCTGTTTCTCTTTCCTTGCTTCTTCGATAACATATCTCTTCCTTCCTCGTGCTTGCTGTCGCAGATAGAGAACGAAGAGAGCGAGCATCGTGCAATAACCGCGCCGAATCAGAGCCGATCGAGGACGCATGCATCCGCTCCGTTATAAATCATCGATCTCTCCGTTTGTGCGTATCCTCAAGCACGTCGAGGAGCAGTTGCTGGTTGCTTGAGAGGAGAAGATGTTTCGATTGAGCAATAATCTCATCGGGGTGCTCAACTTCGTCACCTTCCTGCTCTCGCTGCCCATCCTGGGCGGTGGGATATGGCTAGCCACCCGCGGCGGCGTGACCGACTGCGAGAAGTTCTTGCAGACCCCTCTGATTTTGATCGGCGTCTTCCTCATGCTCGTCTCCCTCGCCGGTCTAGTCGGCGCCTGCTGCCGCAATTCTCTCCTTCTCTGGATCTACCTATCCGTCATGTTCATCCTCATCGTCGTCCTCACCTTCTTCACAGTCTTCGCCTTCGTCGTCACCAACAAGGGCGCCGGCGAGGTCGCCTCCAACCGGGGGTACAAGGAGTACCGCCTCGGCGATTACTCCCACTGGCTGCAGAAGCGGGTGGAGAACTCGAAGAACTGGGCCAGGATCCGCGCTTGCCTGTCCGACGCTAAGGTCTGCCAGAGCCTGCAACAGAGTAACCAGACCTTCAACCAGTTTATTAGCGACAATCTTTCACCCATCGAGGTATGCCATTTCTATGTCAATTTGAACAGCCATTTTTATCTGTGATTTGGAATTAATGATCTCCTGTGATCCTTTTTGGCAGTCCGGATGCTGCAAACCCCCCTCGGAATGCAACTTCGATTACCAAAACGCAACTCTGTGGACTGCACCAGCGACGGACACCAATTCAAGCAACCCCGACTGCAGCACCTGGAGCAACAACCAGTCGGTTCTCTGCTACGACTGCCGATCTTGCAAAGCCGGCGTCATCGGCAACGCAAAGGACAAGTGGAAGAAGATTGCCATCCTCAACATCATCATCCTTGTCTTCCTCATAGTTGTCTACTCTGTTGGCTGCTGTGCATTCCGAAACAACAGGCAAGACAACGACGGCCCAGTCGGGTGGAAAGGAGGATATGCCTAAATTCTACTAAGATTTCCGCTGCTGTTTGCTGTCTTCTCTCCTAGCTTCATTTTTCAGTTGCTCCTCCTACAAGATGACTTCATATTACTGTCTTTAGTAAATTAACGGTGTTGAATCTTTAATGATTTAGTCTATGATTTTCGAGCCTGCTTTATTTATTTATTTTGCATATTTTAAGCCATAATATTGTTATGTTTCACTAACTTTGTTCATATTCATTTTCTTTTGAATCCTCTAGGGGTTCTTCTATAGACAAAAAGTGTTTGATGGCTTTAGAAACCTCTAATTCTATTGAATATACATTATTGCACTCTTGGGCTCTTCTAAGTTGTCCATATTTTTTTCTAGATTATATATATATATATATAACTATTTTACTTCAACTTAAAGAATTTCTAAATACTACAAGTGGTCAGATAGAAAAAGAACTTGAAAGTTTATATACTCTACTTCAGGAGATCAAATATAAATAAGCAAACTGACCTTTGAAAATACTTACTATGATGATGTTTTAGATTACTCAAGAAAATACTCTAAATCCAACGAAAAATGATATTGTAACCTTGAATTTCCTAGAAAAGGAGATCAGTCTTAGTACAATAAAATAATACAATCTTAGCCTTATTAACTTCACTTCATTATAGAATATCATTACTAGAAAATAAGTTGTTAAATATAGAACAACAATTAATTAACTCTACTCAGACTACATAGTGGAAAACAACATTAGAAAATCTTAATAAAGATCTAAGAAAATTATCTTTAGGAAAATCCATTTCTAAGAAATCTCAAGAAACTTATAAATTCTTAACTTATTATGAGTCTAACAAGAACTCAAACTGAACCATTTACTAGTTCTTCACAAACAATAAGAAGACAAAATGAAACGAATACTTCTTCTTGGCTGGATACTATGCTGACAAGAAGAAATAGTTTTTCAAATACTTCAAATCTCAAGTTAGAAGAACTGATTGACATTGAACAAGATTTGAATATCTTTTCCAATGAGCAATTAACTACTCTTAATCCTAGGCGATTATACAGCCAAGGAATATTAAACTTCTCTACTTCTGTGTTTAGACATCACAAACAGGAATCACTTCACCTCCCAGATGAAGGAGAAGTTAGATTAAACTTAATGACTGAAGAATCAGCTAGAATACTATTCAACCATAAATATAATTATATACATTTAGGATTGATAGTATTTGGCTTAAGAGAACTTACTAGAGCAAGATTAGGAGGAAAAGTATTACTGGTTTTATATGATTCAAGATTGTCTGATAAAGAAAAAGTCATAATAGGACTTATTGAGGTTGATATGAATGTTAATTTAGGCATCACTTACTTATGCCCAAATTTCAATATTACCATAAGAGACTTTGTGAAACATATTAAAATACATGTGCAAGCTAAAGGTTATGGTCAATTCCAAGGAGATAATATCCAACTAGATATAATTTTCTTAGGAAAAACAATGAATCACATACACAACCACTTTAAAATCACTATCACAGACATGATAGAGGCTCTTACTTCTAAAGGAATACATTTTCTCAAACCAAGAGAATTTAATTCCGAAACATTAGCAGGATTAGAGTGAACAATTAGTCTTGATAACTCTGATCTAACACTTAAACCAACTTCTTCTATTATTTACAAAGATAGACATGATAAATTATCTGTCAGATTTTCTGGATATCAACCTTCTACTTCTTATACACCTGAAGAAGAACCTGTGGAAGAAAATTAGTCTTTAAATTTAATGTTCATACAAGATAAGGATCCTAGCAGTGTGTTAAAACAATTAGGAACCAAATATTTAAAAATGATGCAACAAAGAAAAATTAGATTGGCTAGTGAGGAGGCAGATCAATTTAATTTAATGCATAATTCATTTGAAGTAACAATGTTCTTTGAAGATCTAGATGAATATGTCTATATGGCCTCTGAAGCAGCTAGTCATCTTAATCAAGAAGACTTTTGGAATTAGAAATTTTTGATAAAAATCATCAAAAATTAGAACAAAATTGGGTTTTATATTTTGATGAAGAACGGGATATCATAGCCAAAAAAGTAGAAGAGGATAACATTAGTCTCCCAGACTCAACAAAAGCTTTTATGAATCAAGGTGAATCCTCTGCCTCTACTCCTTATAATGTTTGTATGCCAGAAAGCACCATGGGAACTATGGATTATGGCCACGGACACCCTCCTAGAAGGGAGGTAGTACCTTATACCAATAATAATCCCTTGGTTAGAACAATTGGTAAAAGAAGGCCACCTGAAATGACTTTCTTTGGAAAGAATTCAGTTTTACTTAATATAACTGAATCTGATCCTCAGCTATTTGATACTTATTTGAAATAATGGATAGTATCTGTTAAAAGAGACTATCAAGCCAAACATGAACTTGATGTAGAATTTGGTGACGCTATGATCCGAATAGGTGAAAACTATTTAGGAGATGTAGCTAGAGCCGCTTGGGAAGCCTTTAAATTTAAGTTCCCTAATGAAGTAGCTTGTATTTCCTCACAAGGCAATAATATTTTAAACTTTTGCTATGCTATCTATAGAATCTTAACAGCCAAGGACTCTAATACTAGTTTAGATATTAGACAAAAAGAAGTTATGAGAGACTTAGAACAACTTCAACTTTTTAGCTGGAATTACATCAAACCCTTTTGTAATGATTTTTTAGCCATGGCTGTTGTTTCTGGAAATTATTATAACCCAACTTTAGGTGAAAGATTGTTTAGTAAATTACCTGGAGACTTAGGAAAAGAAATACATAAGTCTTGGACAAATCAAAATGTACCAGAAGTCTATGATAACATAGGCGTCAGAATACAACACATACTGATAAAATTAAAAGAAAAATGTACTTATATACACATCAAGAAACAATTAAAAAATCAACAATATGATTTTTTAGCCAAATTTATACACCCCAACAATATGAGTCTATGAGTCAACATAAACATAGAAGGAGAAAACCCCCATTATTAACTCCAAAACCAAAGCTCAAACCTAAAAAAGGCTTATTATCTTAGAAAGAGCAAGGCTAAAAAGCCTTATCTTAATAATGAAAAACATGTAAGAAAATTTAAGCCAAAGAAAACTTATGCCAATACAATTACTTGTTTTGTATGTAATGAACTAGGACACTTATCTTCCGCTTGTCTAAATAGAAAGAATCTATATAGTAGAGAAGCCAAACTTATAGGTTGTACCAATCTAGACTTATTGGAAGTCCAATCAGATGTATCAGATACTTCCTCCATCTATTCCATTATCTCAGTAGATGACATGGAAGAAATTAATTCACAATCTGATTATACTTTGATTAATTCTTTTCTTCATTACCCTTACTGATTGGTTGAAAAATATGGTTTGACTACTCTAAATCCTATCATTCAAGACTATGATTTAGATGAAGAGGTTTTAGAGCATTTTTCTTTAATGTATCACCAATTTATACCACAATCTTATCAAGAATTAACCCCCGATCAACGTCTTTGTTCACATGAATGGGTACTTAAAGAAGGAACTGAGACTATTCCTTGTTTCATATGTGGCTTTTATCCTTCTCTTCTGAAAAAGAAGAATTTGCACAATTTGTAAGAAACAATGTTGCAATATTTTCCTAGAGACCATTTTTGATGTGACTATTCCTATAGTTCATACTATCAATGGTAGTATGAGGAATGTCTTAGTTGAGACAAGAGTCTCAATCTTAGAAACAAGACTTAATTTGTTAGAGTCAAAAACCTTAAGGAACGAGTCAACTTGAATCCCTCAACTAACCATGTTCACGATGGAAACTCAACTCAAATTGCAAGACTTGAGGAAGAGTTTTTCATCTTGAAAGGACAAGTGGAGGGACTCAAGGGGACATTGGAAATGTTCAACTTAGGATCCAAGTATTTGAATATGATGCTTGGGTCCTAACGAGTCGTGTATAACAAATTCAGACTCAGATACAAAGCTAACACAACAAATATATCTTGTCTTTACTTAGTCAAAATGTTAGAAACCAAATCCAAGTATGAGTCCCTAAAGCATGTTTAGTTAACAAAATTGGACCAAATTAATATTGGATCCCCAAGAATCAAATCCATTACCTATATAGACCATATCTAAGTTATGATTCAGGAGGGGAGCAAATATAAAAATCATTCTTTCCTATTAAGTTATTTAGCATGATTGTTTGATTTACTACTATCTTTATGCATGTTTAGTTATTTTTCTGCTTAACTTGAAATGGTTAGATAAAAGGTATATTTAACTTTGACAACCTAGCAATAATAGGCTAAGGAAGCTTTGTCGAATGCATGTCGAGGTTGAATCATATGTGTTCTACCTGGTGCATTAGACTTAGTGGATCTAGTTGAAGCTATCCTAGTCAAACATGAGCTAGTTAGACCAAAACTTAGTATTAAGTTTTTTGGGGTTGATTGTTTTAGGGAATCTTTTTCTTAGGCATGTGGTTACTTTAATGATGTCCTTAGTGACTCACTACAGCCTTGAAGCTTACTTTGAAAACTCCTTCTTAATGAACCCAAAGATAAGTTTGAATCTAACACAAGGATTAATCAAGCCTTTTTCAAAATTCAAACTAATTATAATCAAGTAAAAATGAAATTCATCTCACAATCACATTAAGGCTACCTTGATTGATCACTTAGAATTGTTGAGATGAATACGTTAAGTTAAGTTAACTTCACTAAAATCAACAAGTTAGTCAAAACTCCTACTCTATGTGTAAGAACCCAAAGGACTAGACTGATGGATACTGGATAGTGGATGTTCAAACATATGACTGGAGATCAACACAAATTCACAAATTTAAAATTCAAGAAACTAGGATCAGTAGCATTTGGAAACAATGGCAAATTTAAGGTAATTGGATCATGTAACATCAAGTTAAAGTCAAATTTGTTAATTAGAAAAGTTTTACTAGTTGAAAATTTTGACTTCAATCTCCTTAGTATAAGTCAACTATGTGATGCTAAATTTGTAGTTAAATTCTTATCTTCTGAATGTTTAATAAATCACATTGAATATCATAACATCCTGCTTAAAGGATTTAGACAAAAAAAATACTAACTTAATAAATCTACCTAGGTCCCCACTTGAGTGTCATTTGACACAACAAGAGGAAACATGGTTGTGGCATAGGAGACTAGCCCATACCCATTTTAGAAACATATTAAAAGTAAGCAAAATTGGACTAGTAAGAGGATTACCAATACAAAAAAATTCAAAAGACAAAATCTATAATGTTTGTCAACAAGGAAAACAAACTAAGTCAATACATAAACTAACTAACCAAAGTCGAACTAATACCATACTTGAATTACTACATCTAGTTTTGTTTGATTCTCATAGTGTTAAGTCAATTAATGGTAATTTATATTGTTTAGTTATAATCGATGATTACTCTAGATACACTTGGGTAAAATTCTTAAAACATAAAAAATGAAATATTTGAAATATTTAATATATAGTTTTTGCAAACAAATAGAAAAATGAAAAAGACTTAAAAATTAAGAAAATTAGAAGTGATAATGGTAGAGAATTTAAAAATCATAGGTTCACAAACTTATGCCTAGAAATGGATACCATCATAAATTTTCATGCCCTAAAACACCTCAACAAAATGACATAGTAGAAAGAAAAAAATAGAACCTTACAAGAGGCGGCTAGGTCAATGTTAAATGAATATAATTTACCTAACTATTTTTTGGCCAAAGCCATTAATACGGCATGTTATATTCAAAATATAATTATAATTAACAAATTACAAAATAAAACACCTTATGAAATTTATTTTAACAAAATACCTAATATAAATTATTTACGAGTATTCGAATGTAACGTACATATTTTAAATACCAAAGACTTTCTTGGAAAATTTACATCAAAAACTCAAAAAGGGATCTTTCTAGGATACTCATCTAATAGGGGCCTTTAGGGTATATAACAAGACAACACTAAAAGTTGAAGAAACAACTAATGCAATATTTGATGAAAACCATTACCCTAAGGAATCTAACTTAAATCGAGATGAACAATTAAATTTTGGGAAACCAAACAACGAACTAGGAGAAGCTAGTGAAAATATAACTATAAATAAACAAGCAGAAGAAAGACAAAATCAACAAGAAGAAGAAAGTCAAAATGAACATGAAGAAGAACTTAACCCAAGAGCATTAAGAATAAACTCAAACCATCCAATTAAACAAATCTTAGGTAATCTAGATTTAAGAGTTCAAACTCGATAAGCTTTTAGAAACATAAGTCAAAGAGCCCTAATTTCTAAAATTGAATCCAAATCTATAGATGAAGCATTGCCTAGTCCAAATTGGGTGATAGCAATACAAGAAGAGTTAGTCCAATTTGAAAGAAATGAAGTATGAGATTTAGTGTTTCTGCCTAAGAATAAATCAATAATAGACACTAAATGGGTCTTTCATAATAAATTAGACGATAAAGGTGAAATCATTAGAAACAAAGTCCTTCTAGTAGCAAAGGGGTCCAGTCAAGTGGAAGGTCTAGATTACGATGAAACTCATGCCCTCGTAGGTAGACTTGAGTCAATCAGAATGTTGCTAGCTTACACAACACATAAAGGCTTCAAATTATACCAAATGGATGTTAAATCCACATTTTTTTTAATTGGATTATTAAAGAGAATGTCTATGTAAGTCAACCACTTGAGTTTGAAACTTAGAATATTCAAACTATGTGTTTAGGTTAAAAAAAAGGCTTTATACAGTTTAAAATAAGCACCGAGGGTTTGGTATGAAAGACTATCTAGTTATCTAAACTCAAAAGGGTTTAAAGAAGGTCGAATTGACTCAACTCTTTTTAAAAAAAAATCCATTAATCAAATATATTTATAGCCCAAGTTTATGTAGATGATATAGTGTTCAAATCAACCAACTCTAAATTTTCAAACGAATTTATAACACTAATGGAACACAAGTTTGAAATGGGCATAGTAGGGGAATTAACCTTCTTCTTAGGACTACAAATAAAACAAACTCAAGAAGGAAATTATGTGCACCAAAATAAATATACAAAAGAATTAGTCAAAATATTTGACCTGGAAAATGCTAAATAAATAAAAACACCTATAACAAACAACATTATGTTAGGTAATGATCCAAATGGAAAGTTGGTAGATCTAAAGTAATATAGAAGTGCCATAGGAAGTTTATTATACTTAACTGCAAGCAGACTTAACATATTATTAGCAGTTAATATGTGTGTGCTAGATATCAAACTTGTGCTAAAGAATCTCATTTATTAAACGTTAAAAGAATTTTTAGTTATCTTAAAGGAACAACTAATGTAGGAATGTTGTATCCTAGGACTACCAATTTTAAACTAGTTTGTTTATTCTAACTCAGATTATGATGGTTGTAAGTTAGATAGAAAAAGTATAAGTAATGGTTATCAATTATTGGGGCAATCACTAGTTAGCTGATTTAATAGTTGTTTTGTCAACTACTGAAGCAGAATATATAGTCATGGGTGAATGTGTAGCACAACTGTTATGGATGACATACACTTTAAAAGACTTTGACTTAGATTACAAAAATGTTAAAATATTTATTGATAACATAAGTTTAATAAATCTAACTAAGAATCTAGTACACCACTCAAGAACAAAATACATAGAAGTTAAATATCATTTTGTTAGAGATCGCGTTGCAAAAGGAAAATTGAACTCACTATGTTGAGTTTAAATTAAATTTAGCAGACATATTTACTAAACCTTTACCCGAATAAGAATTTAGCAACTTAAGACGTAAATTAGGTATGTGTTTTGTAGAATAGGATTTATTTCTCTCACATGAAAATTCTATTTTTTATATAAAATATAAAAATCCATTTTTGGAAATAGCCTAGAATCTACCGTATATTGCATGAACCTATAAAATTAGGCAGCTGGCATCTTACAAGCACATTAGAGTTACCTTGCTTGTGTATTGAACCACTTAGAATAGTGTGAGATGCTTAAGCTCAAGCCTAGATTTTAGATGTATATATCAGTGAATCATCATAAATCTAGGCTAAAAACTTTAAATTGATCAAGTTGAGTAATCTTTCATAGTAAAAAACTAGCACTCAACTTGACTAACTTAGTGAAAAGCTACTATCTTATGATGATAAGCTAAAAACTAAAACTAGAAATTTTAAATAAGGATAATTTCACATATGATTTCTTTATTTTTTAAAAAATCATGCATATTTAATTGAATATCAATTATGTTTGGACTTTAGGATATTTTTCTTGCCTATTTGTTTGAACTAAAAAATTGCAAGCACAAAATATGTTATTTTGATAAATGAGAATGTCAAGTTAAGGGGGAGACTATATTTTCAAAATTATTTTTTAAATATTTTTGAAAAATCCTTTGAAAAATATTTTGAAATCTCCTTGTAATTTTTTTTAAAAGCATTATTGACTTTGAAAAGTTTGAAAATGTATTTTTTTACCTTTGGAATTCATATAAAAATGCATTATTGTTTTGAGAATATTTTTGAAAATTGCTTGAAAAATATTTCCTTAGTAAAATTTTCAAAATCTTAGCAAGTTTCAAAAGCTAGTTGAAGTTTATTTGAAAATTGTTATAAAATATTCTTTGCTTTAAAAATAATTTTTGAAAACATTCTTTTTGCCTATCTTTCAAAACATTGATAAAAATTATTTTTCAAAATATTTTTGAAAATCTATTTTCTCTAATTCTGAAAATATTTCTTTTGAAAATTGACTTTTGAGTACTTAGCATAATTTTAGACTTTGAAAAATATAATTTTCTAAAGTACTTAGTTAAATTTTGAAAAATCTTTTAAGTACTTAACAGATTGTGGTTCAAATATTTTTATTTGAAAATATTTTTGAAAATTCATTTTTTATGAAAATATTTTAACAATGCAAAAATGCATTATTTATTTCATTTTTTTAAAATTATGTAATGATCCCATTTTTTGATGTTTGTCAAAGGGGTTTGGGAGAATGATATTAAAAGTTAAGTGTTAGAAACTTTTAGTTTTCTTGAAATATCTCAAAAATGTCAAATTCAGGAGGAGAGTTTAATTTGAAGGGGAATTTTTTAAGAAGTTGTTATTTTTAAACTTAATTTTGAACGAGATTGCCAAACATCAAAAAAGGGGAAATTATTAGTGTAGGGAGCACTAGAATCAAACATATATTTTGATGCTGTCAAAGGTTCAAAGTTAAGTCTTATTGTGATCTAATGGATTGATCAAGTGTGCATGTTTCTTAATCTGGAAAGTCCTAGTAGGTTAGCTAGACCAGATACTAGGCATTGGAAGTCTCGGCAAATCAAGAATACCGGTAGGAAGTCTAGATGGGTCAGTGGACCAAACATCTAGCAAGATAGACTTGATGGGTCAAGGCAGACTATACATTGCGTAAAAAGAAAGACATGGGGGTCAAGGATTAGATGCTCAGTAGAGAAAGTTCAAACAAGTCTGGAGAAGTTGATGTTTGGCGGATAAGTTAAGGTAAAGCTGTTAGTATTAGCCCTAAGAGCCAATTATGAGATGATTAGGTTTATTGGATTAATGATTATGGTATTGGGTTAATGGTTAATCCAATATGCTAAAATCCAACCCATTAAAGATGATTAATGGAGATT
>JBBUKS010000029.1:6508882-6520087 GCA_038050645.1 Hedychium gardnerianum
GTAATACATCAGCAGTGCACTTTTACTCAACCAGATTTTGTTTACGGGTATATACAGTATTCGGATTAGTGCTGATAATAATGTGTTCATGCTGTGAAGGATTGCGCTAGGAATTTAGCACAATTAGCATAGAAGCCCCAAAATTGATGCAAGAAAAATATCAATTTCACACCAAAAACCCAATTCTTCCGGACCCAAACTTACCAGAAACGAAAACACTGTTTTCCTTAGCAAATGTTCCAGAAAGTAAAATCCAAGTTTTTTCGAAGCTCCTTCCGTTACCCTGCCACCAGAATCTAACCTAGATGCAAATAAGACAGAAGAAACCCTAAAAAAAGAAGGGCATCAGAATCCAACACGCCGGCGTCTCTAAATCCAAAAGAAGAGGTTTCTTATCCAATTATAAACACTCGACGGTGCAAAACCCCAGCAAGATGCGCCCTTGAAACACAAATCCAAATCAACAGAAAAAGGCATGAATCGGAAACCTAGTTTGAAGGATGACGCCACACCCCAACTGAAACCCTGGAAACCGAACACCTCCCCCTCTCTATCTCTTCCTCTGCCTCTCCCCTTCTCTCTTCTTCGAAGAGCCTTGCGAGCGTACAGCAAGCGGAGGCAATTGCGTCCAGTGATACGATCCTGATATATTCAAATAAACCCTTCAAAACCTTATATTTAATTTTTCTCTTTTTTTTAGAATAGATATATTTTTAATTTTTATTTTAGAATAAGTCATTAGATTTTTTCTTTAGAATAGTTCGCTAGATTTATTAGTAATTTTTTTCTTGAGAAGACACCCTTATATGCCTATATAAAGAGACATTATGTGCCCCCACGACAATGGTGTAATAGTTAGGCCCTCCAATGGATAACTAAGGGATCTAAAATTTGAATCTCAACTGCGGCGCACTGTAGAGGATTTTTTCTCCAGTGAAAAGCGGGCATAAAAATGTGGGTCATCTGGATGGGCCTCCATTAGCGTTTCTCGATTTATCCTAATGACCGATCAAAAAATTCAGTGGGGCCGGGCTGATCACCTCCAGGATTAGTCAATATAAAGAGCTAGATACCTGGATTATCAAAATAATAATAATAAATAAATAAAATAAAGAGACATTATGTAATCTTTAGAGAGAAATAATACGATTGATTAATCAAATTAGTTTGATTACTAGAAGTTCATCCCCTCGAAGTGATCATCCTATCCTCTTATTCTCATCCTTCCTCTGATTCCCCACGAGATAAGACATGGTTCCTATCAACTTGGTATCAAAGTCACGTTCAACTCCATCAAACATCAGATTCTTTAACATCTCAAGTTCACATCTACTAACAAATGCATGGTCTTAACTCGATTTCAAGAGAAGAAAATCCACTTCAACATGATGACAAGGGGACTCAACCTGACACCAAATGGGTTATAAATTTGAAGCTAAGTACGAGTTAAGAATGAAGAAACTAGAAAAAAAAAATGTAGAATCCTTAGTCACAATAGTACTAAAAATTTAAGGATCATTTAGATGATGGCTCTAGCTCAAGCACACAAATCGGAAGGGGAACAAATGAACAATCTCAACAACAACAATATAACCGTAGAGCTAACTCATATGAAGATCAAAAGCACAACCTCCCACGTATGAAGGTGGAATTTCCTCATCGAGATAACAATGATTTGGTTGGATGGGTTTCAAGGGTTGGAAAAAAAATCGCTTCCACGGCACATCAAACTATGCAAAGGTAGGGCTAGCATCTATAAACCTTGAAGGCGATGCCATCCAATGGTATGACTAGCTTGAGGCATGCCATGGACCTCCAACATGGAAGGTTTTTAAAGAAAAGCTCCATAATCAATTTCGTCCATTCGGGTATGAGAATGTCGATGGAGAGTCTGCCAAAATACGACAGATTACAACCATATCGGAGTACCAAGCACAATTCGAGTGACTCTCCAACTGAACTCATGATTGGTCAAAAAAGCAATTAATAGACATTTTTATTGAGAGACTTCACCCTGACATATAATGAGAAGTAAAAAATGAATCAACCTCACACCATGAAGATTGTCTTATCCTTTGCATGACTACAAGAAAAATAGATCAATGAGGAAGGACAAAGAAATAATAAGGTAATTTGTGAAAATATATCTTGTTACTCAACACCCCACAAACTAACAAAATAAGAGATCAAGGAACGAATGACAAAAAGATTATACTAGCATTGTGATGAAAAGTGGCACCATGGTCATCAATGTAAGCAAAAGAGAATATTGATGATTGAACCAATAGAGAACTCCGAGGAAGAAGATGATTTCAATGAAGGTGAAACACAATAAAATACTGACGAAATACACAATGACTCCATGACAATATCAATTCATGCCTTAGAAGGGCTACAAACTCCGCAAATGATGAAGGTAAAAGGATTCATTAAAAAACAACTAGTGGCGATACTTATAGACTCAAGAAGCACCAGTAATTTTCTAGACTCAACCTTGGCAAAAAGGCTTAAACAAAAAGAAGAAGAGACATCTACATTTGATGTCAAGGTGGCAGATGGAAAATCACTTACAAGTCCATGAAAGTGTGCTAATGATAAAATTTTCTTACAAAACTATGAATTAACCAAAGAGCTCTTTCTTCTACCCCTAGACAAATGTGATGTCACTCTCAGAGCACAATAGTTGAGAACATTAGGAGACATAATATGAAATTTCTCTCGGCTAACAATGTGCTTCCAAAATGAGGAAAAGAAGTTTGCATCAAAGGCAATGGACAAGATATTATCACATCAATCAGTAGTCATCAAATAGAGTGATTATTAAAGAAAGATTGTTCCATTTCTCATGCAACTCTCCATCAAGAAGGAACCTAGAGATACATCACATCTTCCTAAGAATTAGAGACACTTCTTTCAAAATTTTCTAAGATATTTGCTAAGCCAAGGGGCTTCCTCCACCACATTCACATGATCATCGTATACATTTGATACTAGGAAGTGCACTGCAGATGTTAGGCCTTATCGCTACCCTTACATTCAAAAGGAGAAAATTGTACAACAGATTCTTCAAGCCGGTATCATTCACCCAAGTGTAAGTTCATATTCCTCCCCAATGCTGCTTGTACAAAAGAAAGACGAAAGTTGGCGAATGTGTGTGGATTATAGACATTCAATAAAATAACAGTGAAAGACAAGTATTTCATCCTCATTATTGATGAATTACTTGATGAATTAGGAGGTGCCTCATTCTTATCAAAGTTGGATTTCCACTCAGGCTACCATTAGACAAGAATCCATAGTCAAATATTCCAAAATCAGATTTTCAGACTCATGATAGTCATTATGAATTTTTAGTCATGTCATTTGGCTTAACTAACGCACCTTCCACCTTCCAAAATTTGATAAACGATATCTTTAGGTCTTACCTTCATAAGTTTGTGTTAATTTTCTTTGATGACATTCTTGTTTATAGTTCATCATTCGAAGATCATTTGCATACCTCTATAAGGCACTCACTCTTTTGCGTGAGCATTCTCTTTTTATGAAAAGATCTAAGTGCAACTTTGGAAAAACTAAGGTGTAATACATTGGTCATATTGTAGTAGCTGCGGATCCCTCAAAGGTACAGGTTATGAAGGAGTGCCCACCTTAAAGAATATCAAGGCACTAAGAGGTTTTCCTCATACAAAAGGTGAAAAGCATTTCACCTGATTTCAATAAGCAATTTGTTATTGAAGTTGATGCATCCGGAGTTGGAATTGGAGCAGTTCTTATGCAAGAAGAATGAGCATTAGCTTTTACTAGCAAGGTACTACCTCCTCTACATCAGCAAATGTCTATTTATGACAAAGAGATGTTGGCTATCATACATGTTGTTACAAAATGGAGACCCTATCTTCTTGGCTGATGCTTTCAAATACGAACGGACCATAAGAGCCTTAGGTTCCTCTTGGATCAACATATCTCTAACATGGACCAATAGAAATGGATCAAGAGGCACTTGGGATATGATTATAAAATCGTTTACAAGAAAGGCACAGAGAATATAGTGGTTGATATTTTATCTCGTCTTCCTAACCAAATGGAGTTTGCTACTATATCTTTAGTAACTTACAAGAACTTTGACAACATAAAAAGGGAGCTAAAGGAAAATTTAACCACCGCTCTCATTCAGAGCATACTACAAAATTCATTACCACCCCACTAATCCTGGGATGGAGAAATTTTGAGATATAAAGAAATAATCTTCCTTCCAACAAACCCAGAGGAAAAGAGAGTAATATTAGAGGAATTTCATTCTTCACCGATTGTTGGGCATTCTGGCTTCTTGTGCATGTATAAATGAATTTCAAGGACCTTCTATTGAAAAGGAATGAAAAGAGACATCAAAAACTTTGTTGTTGAATGTGATGTATGTCAAAGAAATAAAGGAGAAAATGTAGCAAGATCGAGTCTTCTTCAACACCTTCCTATACCCGAACAAATATGGATAGACATTTCCATGGATTTCATAGATGGGTTACCAACATCACAAGGACGAACCACCATCATGGTGGTCGTTGATCACCTTATAAAATATGTCCATTTTATCCATTATCACCTCCCACGTTGGTCAAGCATATTTTGACCATATAATCAAGTTACGTGAGCTGCCAAGATCTATTGTCCCTGATAGAGATCCGGTATTTACAAGTAAATTTTTTAAAAAAAATGTTTCAATTGCATAGCACTAAACTTAATTTCAGCACATCTTACCACCCACAGTTAGATGGACAAACAGAGATGGTTAATCGATATTTAGAGAACTATTTACGTTGCCTAACTGGTGATAAACTAAATGAATGGGTTCGTTGGCTCCCATGGGCAGAATGGTGGTACAACACAATCTACCATTCAGCTACTAAGATTATGTCATTTAAGGCGGTCTGTGGATGTGTACTTCCCTTGATCAACTCATACACAGATCAACAAACGTGCATCAAGTCGAACAAAACCTACACACAAGGGCCAAGTATTGCAACTTTTGAAAAATAACGTATGCAACGCGCAAGCAAGAATGAAGTAATTGGCAGACAAGCATCGTTCAGAAAGAGAATTTGCAATAGGAGATTGGGTTTTTCTAAGACTTCAACCATACAAGCAAGCTTCAATCCATACTTCGACCTTCATGAAATTGCCACCAAAATTTTATAGCCCTTATAAGGTGCTAGAGTGCATTGGACCTGTTGCTTATCGTCTGGACTTCCACAAGATTCTAAAATACACTTTGTATTTCATGTATCTTGTTTAAAGAAGAAATTAGGCGACAAATTTACTCCTCAACAACATCTTCCTGAAGTGAATTCTGATGGAGAAATTAAAAGAAGACTTGTGGAGAAGAACAATCAAGCTACGGTCAAACTATTAATCCAATGGGTCAACTTACCTATCGATGATGCAACATGGAAGTCATATGACACAATTCAAGAAAAAATTCTATAGTTTATTGTTGAACAACCTTGAGGACTAGGTTATTTTGAAGGGCGGTGGAATGATACGATCCCTTAACGGATGTATTCAAATAAATCCTTCAAAACTTTATATTTATTTATTTTCTTTTTTTAAATAGGTTTATATTTAATTTTTCTTTTAAATAAGTCTTTAGAATTTTTCTCTTTTCTATGAGAATAGTTCGTTAAATTTATTAGTAATTTTCTCTTGAAAAGTACCCACAATTTGTTAATCAAATTAGTTTGATTATCGGAGGTCGATTCCCTCAAAATGATCATCCTTCCTCCAATTCCCCACGAGATAGAACCCAAGTTCCTATCATCCAGATCCGCCTTGGAGTTGCCTTCGCCTCTCAAGTCTCCACGGTATTTATAGAATGCAGAGGAGATCGCTTTTAGTTGGCGCAATGCTCCGTCAGATCCGACGGTGAATAATAGGATTTCAAGATTGAGAAAAGGTAAGGACGGACAGTGGGAAGCTTCTCCGAATCTGAGTCCCAATCAGATGATCGAGTTCAATTTAGGCAAAAAGGCAAGAAAACGATGTGTTTCTAATTTGTTGACCGCATTCGGCCCTTTGCAATATGTGTTTGCCAAGTTGTTACAGGTGTCAACTAATTTTTCTATATATGTGTTTGACCGCATCCGGCCCTTTGCAATATGTGTTTGCTAGTGGTGAGAAAAAAAATGACAAGATTCATTTACACCACATGATTTAGTCTAATTTCCCTTTTAAACTAAATTTTCCCCTTAAATAACTTTTTAAAATATTTTTAAAAACGACAAAGTTTTGAACCAAACAAATTAAATAAGGAAACTTATTAAATTCTATATTTAAAAAATAATAATAATAATAATTCTCTCTCATGGGAAAACAAATAAACAATGAAAAAAATCCTCATGGAAAAGAAAAAAATCATTTGTCAATAAGTAGAATTGAGAAGGAAATAAAAAGGAAAATAATAATAATAATACCACAGTTTGTTGTTGTGAGGTTAGAGTCGGGTCTAGTCGTTGTGAGGCAACAACAACCTCAAGGAGATCGCAAACTTATGGTCGTAGCCATGTGAGAAAATATTGGAAGCAGATCCAAAAACAATTCAAGGTAAATTGAATAAAACCTGTGCAAATCAGAAGGAGAGTGCTCAATAATTTCTTCCCATTATCATAATATATAATTAACAATGATAACTTGACACTATGTTTTAAAAAAGAAAATATATATAATTGTTTTTGAAAGACAATGCACAGAACAAATGTAGAGATATTAATTAATGGCCACAACTCATAAACCACACAACCATCTAGTATCAGAGATAAGACTCATGCTTAGTTGTATAATAGAGTTGTGTAACCAACTAAATTTGAGTAAAAAAAGATGCATCACAAGCATAGTTATATAATTATCAAAAGCTTTAGCTAGAGAATGCTAGAGCTTTTTAGTTTAACAGCAAACACAAATAAGTAGTAGCATATCAATGTGCAAAAAGGAACAAAAAGAAAGGTTTATTCCAATATATACGATGTATATGGAATTGCATATGTTTATAATTTACTGTTTCCGGGATATATTATATGTTGGCTTTCTCAAGCATAGAGTATGCATGAAATTAAGGTGAAATAAATTTTTTATTTCATCCTAGATTACTAGTTTTGGGAATGAAGTGATACTATTAATTATGAATGGATTCTAGTGATCTATCTGACAACTAAATACTTTATCTTCTGTATTCACAGTCAAGTCACAAATTTAACCAATGCAAGATCTTTATATGATATATCGAAAATTCCTATAGTTACATGGATAATGAGTCTCCATTAATATTACATGGTTGATGATCAAATCAAATTAATCTAGGAGCATAGCCATTCAGAGGCAGCCACGGCCGCCTTGCAAGTGGAAGCTTCCCGGCGACGCGGCCACCTCGCTAGCGTCCGGTTCGCAATCGGCCGCACGCGAAGCGGCCGCTCGTTTCCTGGCGAAGCAGCGGCCGTCTCACGAGAAGCCGCCGCTCGCCGGCCATCTCGCGAGCGGCTGGCACTCGCTGCATCCTCGTCGGCCATGACGGAATCTCTTTTGCTCAACAAGAAACAAAAAGTTTAGGGTTACCTGAACAGAGGATTCCGAGAGGGAAGGAGACCGTGCTCCGAAGAGAGGTGGAGACGGAAGAGGAAGTTTAGGCTAAAAAAAGGTTAATATATTTATTAATTTATAAACACGAGGATGTTATGCCGCACAATCCGAATGCGCACCCGTAAACATTTAGTGTAATTTTTTTTAAAATTTCTTTAATTTAAATATTATATCATAAACTTTAAATTTTAAAAAAAAATATATAAAAAAAATACACTTGATACTAAAAATGTGTCACATAATAAAATTTATAATATTTATTAAAATCGTC
Organism: Hedychium gardnerianum; assembly: GCA_038050645.1. Classification (NCBI taxonomy): domain Eukaryota; kingdom Viridiplantae; phylum Streptophyta; class Magnoliopsida; order Zingiberales; family Zingiberaceae; genus Hedychium; species Hedychium gardnerianum. Next base: position 6,516,777 of record JBBUKS010000029.1, read on the forward strand.
ATCTAAGATAATTTTTTATTTTTAAAATTAAGAATTTTTAATAAATATCATTATAAAATATTTATAACTATATTTGAAAATAAATATCATGATAAATATATATTCGAGTAGTGGTGTCATTTAATTTTTTTATGAAATGTTATTTAATAATATTGATAGTATAAGAAAATATATGATTCCTTATCAATAAATGTTTAATTATTTGCAACTACTATTGGACAAATTGAGAGAGAAGCATGTGATTTATCTGTGTCCGTCTCTATGAATTTTTTTTTTTAATTAGAATGATAAAAATTTAAATAATAATAAATTTTGAGAGTAAATTTGTATTTTTAATAGGAACAACTGAAAAAATTGCTTAACTTCAAAGATGTAATATGAGAAATTAAAATAGTATATTAAGATAAATTATTTTTTGGGGGTGAAATTGAGATTCAAAAACTAGGAGATGCTAACAAATTAAAAGAATGGAAAAAAAATCAAACTCAAAAATAAAACAATATTTTACTAAATTGTGTACTTGACTTTTATTAATATCCAAATCACACATCAAACTTTCATATTTATCAAATAATGCACCTCTTTTCAAAAATATCATTCCCTAAAGTACATTTAAAAAATTTAAGTCAAAAAATAAGTCAGCTTTATAGGATTTTAAAAACATTGTTTCTCTTGAAAAAGTTTTTTTGAAAATTTCATAGTGAAATAAATATACGATGGAATTAAGATTTGAGACCGTGATTGTATTATAATTGTCATAATTTGAATCAAATTTGATATGTTTAAAATCGTCAATCAATTTTGATTAAAATTCATTGATGAAGATATTAATAAATTTTGACCAAAATTCATTGATAATTTTACATAAATTGGACTCAATTAAAAATCAAAAGTAATATACTCTAAAAAACCTTTTCACACCATAAATAGGTTATTTTGAGTTTTTAAAATTTATACAATTTTGAATAAATTTGACACAAATTTACTATTGGATTTAGACATATTTATGTTAGAAATGTGAATGAAAAAGAGGTGAAAAGAAAGAAGGAGACTTCATTGTGAAAAAAGACTTTAGTCTCACGTTAGAAGTTTCATAACTTTATTGTTGGTTTACAAATATGACTCTCTCTCACCTGTGGGTGCAGGAGAGGATGCAAATTTTAGGGTTCGAATTGTACTCAACCAAGTTAAGTTATGTGCGAGCATAACCTGTGCACGTTGAATGTTAGATCGATCGAGATAAAATTTGTCCAACTGGATGAATTAATATTTTGCCACGTGAATAATATTTTGCTCAAATGTATAACGAAATTAATTCAGATTCGTAATTGACGTTAGAAACGACCGATGAGTAAATGGTCAGCAAGTAAATGCATTGAATGCTCTTTATTGGGCCATTTACTACAACTAAGGGTAAACGCTCTAATATAAGAAGGTTGTGACCTTAAGCAGAAGAGCGTACAAGAGCAAGAAGCAAAGATTTTCCTCCACCTTTGTTCCCTCAAAATATTCTCTCCGTCATACATTTACGCTCGGTAGTTTGCTTGTAATAGCAATTGGATACTTTCTTAGTTCGTCGTGATCCACCAGTGCTTGGTGACGATCACGATCTATTGCTATATCCTGAAAAACATACGACCCGAGAGAATCTTGAAGCACAGGCGGAGGTGGGGTGAATCTGTTTCCTTTCAAGGAAACTTCTTGAGAGAAGGCCTCGACATCTTCTTCCCGACTCGGCTTCCACTCCCAACTTGGCGACTCTTCCTTTCCCGACTCGACTACGTGTTTCCTGACTGAAGGTAGCATGCGACATCTTCTCTTTCTCGACTGAGGGGAGCACTCGGTGTCTTTATGTCCCAACTCGATGACTTTTCTTTCCCGACTCAGCAACCTACTTCCCGACTGCAAGAAACATTTGACTCCTTCGCTTCCCAACTGAAGAAACCACTCGGGGGCTTCCTTTACCGACTCGGACAAGTCACTACTCAGTAGTCGGGTGACATCCCACTACAAAAAACATATTGATTTAGCGACAAACATAATTCGTCATAAATCTGTAACAAAATTAGCGACAAAATTAGAAATAGTCGCTAATCAGTAACGAAATTAGTAATAAAATAATTTTTATTACAAATTAGCAACAAAATAACTTTCGTCGCAAAATTTATTACAAATTTGTGATGAATTTTAAATTCATTGTAAATTTATAACGAATTATGTGATAAAACTATTCGTCCTAGATCATAATTCTTCCTCTTTTCATTTCATGAATTTTTTTATTTAATTTTTTTGAAAGTTTTTTTTAAAAATATATTTAATTAGTGACGGAATTAATTTTTATCACTAAATTAGTGATGAAATTAATTTTTATTGTTAATTTAATATATGAATGAGTTTGCGATGAATCCTAAATTTATCGCGAAATCTATGATGCCTCTTGAATTCATCGCTAAATCATGGCCGCTGAAAGAGTGAATCTAGGAATTCAAATTGAATCTAGCATGGAGCTAATTTAGCGATGAATCATAAATTCATCACTAAATTTACTTTAAAAAAAATCATGATTCAACAATGAATTTATGATTCATCGTAGATTTAGAAGATGAATTATCCATAACGTAAGAAAGTCTGCATCTGACGAGTTCCAAATAGCAAGTAATTCCAGCAATTCTGAGAGACAAAATAACGTTCTTCAAAGTCTAAAGAAGTCGTGATTTAACGACGAATCCATGATTATCCTGAATTCGTCACTGATTTAGACTAAAATCTCCTGTGTCCCTAAAATCCCTATTTCTCTTCCGCTATCAACAACCTGATCTCCGATTCTCTCCAGCACGCGAAGCACGCGACCCGTCGGTGGTACATCTCCGACTCTCTCCCCTCTCTTTTCCCCTCCCCTCTCTGGCCCAATCTGGGCGCGGCGAGGTGTGGCGGCCAGCTCCTCAGCCATGGCCGCGAGGCCGGGTGCGACCTCGAGTGCCGCCGGGTGCGACCTCTAGCGCCGCCGTAGCCTGGCGGCGAGCTCAGCTCCGGAAGAGAGCTCGCCCAGCCGCGAGCTCAGCCCCGGTGGTGAGCATGTGCGATTTGGTGGCCTGCATCGGTCGACATCAACAACGATGTGAGGCCGGTTGTCGCCTTGTTGTCGGGTCCCTCCTCCCTCTTTTCCCTTCTTTTTTTTTCTTTTTTTTTTCCTTTTCTGGGGTGATAAAAAAAATTCCTTATTTGCAAATTAGGACAAAAAAATGGGTGAGATCTAAGTTTAGATGCAATTTATATGGACTCAACTTCCATAACATTGGAAGAACTTCATT
>JBBUKS010000029.1:6524127-6535015 GCA_038050645.1 Hedychium gardnerianum
TGATGGAGCTATTTTTTTTTAAGGATGGTTAGTTGTATCAAACTTTCAATATGAATTGTATCAGGGATATGTTTTGTAATGCTATGGTTTGTCCAAACTTTTATTTATCTATTGTGTGTTTGAATATGTTAGAATATGTATTTTGTGATATATCATCGTGTGTGATGGTTTAGTATTATGGAAAATGTAAATAGGGAAAGGTAATACAAAAAAAAAAATCTGTTTGAGGTGTTCTGTAATTACCGACGGAATCATATTTTCCGTCGGTAATATACGATACAGAATAATATTTTTTCGATATACTTTCGACGAAAATTAATAATCCATCGGTAATCAACAACGGAACCATGAATTCCATCAGTAATTACCGACGGAATAATTATTTTCGTCGGTAATCACTGACGGAACCATAAATTCCGTCGGTAATCACCGACGGATTATTTGAGTTCCGTCAGTGATTACCGACGGAATTTATGGTTCCGTCGATAATTACGATACAGAACAAGGTTCTTTATCTATATGTTACCGACGGGTCATCATTTACCGTTGATAATTACCGACGAATTTAGATATTCCGTCGGTAATATTACCAACGGAATTACGCATTCCGTCGGTTATTATTGCGACGAAAATAAATTTCATCGATAATTATATATTGACGGAAAATAAATTTTATTAATAATATTCACTATGATCTAATATTTTATAATATTTAAATTCAATCATTAATTCATCGCCCAAAATTTTGATCGATATTTGTTATTTTTTTTGATAGTGGAGGTTGCCTCAAGCGGCCGCATGCGGATTGCGGCAGCCCCGTGAAGTCGTTTGAGCGGCCACACACGGCACCCACGGCCATGACCTTGAGAGGGCACGTGCGATCGTGGTTCTCTGTGTATTTTTTTTTAATTTTTTTTCCTTCACTTCCCAGCCAATCTTTTTCTTTTCTCTTTCGTTTCCTTTACCTTTTCTCTCCTTTAAATTCTTTTCCCTCTCCTTTCTATCGGATTAAACAAAGCCTTAGCAAAATACATTAAATTGAAAAATAGAATAGGACAAATTAACATGCTAGACTAGGTTAAAAATAATATAGGTAAGAAACAATAATTTTTTGAATAAAATAAGAAATAATTATTTCCTACAAATTGAAATTAATAACTTTATATACCAATTAATATTGTGATCAAATGTAACAATATTTATTTAATGAAAATTCACAACATTGAAATCTACAATAGCTATTCATATAAAAGAATCAGGGCAACCCACAATTAATCAGAAAACCAAAACTCACCCCAACTCATTCTTCTCTGAATCATAACCCAACTTCTGTTGTCCTAGTAACTTGGAACAGAACATTTGTCACTGAATTGCCTGAATATAAATCCAACACATTGAAACATGTATTTTGCAGTTCCTTCAGGATTGAAACTTAAAACAGTGTATCAGAAATCAGCAATAACCCTTTCTCTTCAGCCTAATCTCAGTAGTAAGAATCAATTGATCACACCATATAATTTTTCTTTTCTTTTCTTTTACTTTTGGTGCAAAGGATGGCCGTATATAAGATAATGAAACTCAAACAGCTCGTTGTTCTCATCTCCATAAGAGAGTATGCATGTGAATCTGACAGTAAACATGTTGGAGACATAGAGTTGGAATACTGCCATTGCCATGCATGATAACACCACTTCTACAACAACATAGCAAGATCCTTCTGAGAATGAAAAGCATGAGGTTATCCATCCGGAACGGTTAATATTTTTATGTTTGTCATTTTACTAGAAGAAAATATATGATGTATCATAGTTAAGATTTAAATTTTAAATATCTAATTAATCATTAGAGTGCGTGATCGCTACATCATCGCCTTGAATAGGATTTTTTTTTTTTTGATAATCTAGATATCTAGCTCTTCGAACGTATTAATCTTGGAGGTGACCGGTTTGATCTCACAGAATTTTTTCACCGATCACCAAAAAAAATCGAGAAGTGATAATAGAGATTCATCTAAATGACTAATATTTTTAGACTTGTTTCTCACTAATTTTTTTTTTCTATAATGCATCAGAATTAAAATTTAAATCTTAAATTTCTTAATTATTTATTAAACAACCTAATTATTATACGATTACCTAGGGGTAAGAAAACTTTCTCCTTGAGCTAAACCAGAGTGGTGAGCGAATTAATTGATCACTCGTTGAAGCCTCTTACAATACCTTCATAGATCAATTTAATGGTTATGTTTATACACTCCAACTGAAAATTTGTTAATATGGTCTTAAAAAATTAAAATCAAGCAAATTTAATGGATCTCACATTAATTAGATCACTTGCAAGAGGAGGATAAGGGATGTTTGAGACGAGACTATCCGTGAATTGGGATAATACTTACTTTTTGTTTTACCTTCTAACTTTCAGTGTGGTGTTTACTTTTTTCTTAGAATTTATTATTATTATTATTTGAAAGAAAGAAAAAAATCACATGGATGTCATATTAATTAAATCTCACGGGAGAGGTGATGGACGACTGCGATGCGACGATCCGCGAGGAGGTTCATGTGGCGACGAGGGCGCTTGAAGTCACGTGGAAGAAATGACACGGGCAACGAGATATTCCACGTGCCGGCGCGCGCGAGACAGCCATTAACGCACGCGCACGCAATTCCACGAGTCTGCGCCAACGTGGGCACCCACTGGCCTTCATTATTCTTGTGGGCCACCATCCGATCCTCCCACGTGGAGGCGGCCTGATCCAAGCGAAAACCATCCTATAACTTCTAACATGAACTCGACCGGATTAAGCCCGTTAATTAATCTAATCTAATTTAATAATCTGACCATGTTACATTAATTATGGATGATGCAGAGATAAGTAATGTTTCATGTAGTAGGATCCGGTCAACACAGGTGTGGTAGATACAAGACTTGTTCAACATAGACTCCACATATATGACACTAATCTCTCGTGTCGTCAATCTGCCGACCTCCTAAGTGCCGAGTCAACAGGCCAACCTTTCGATCCGCCAACCTGCCGACCTCGAGCACTATAATGCATGACGTTCCCGAGAATCATAGGGCTCGAACCCGAATAGATAGCGTTCTCGAGTCAATGATGTCGGAGCCCGAGTGGGAGATGTTCCGGACACTCCGATTCTCGAGCACTGCCAAGCATCCCGAGCCCCATAGCACCGAGCCCGAGTGGGCATTCCCGAGCACTTCGACTCCAGAGCACGATAACATCCCGCCCGAGTGGGTGGCGTTTTGGTGCCTAACGTCACACAATAACATCTTGACGGTGAGAACGTGACTAACTGGAGGTGCGAACCCGGGGCAGACGTGGCGCCAGCATCTCCTAAATGAGAACGTGGTTGGACGTGCTCGATGTGGCGTAGACACGATCCAAGACGTAGGGATATGCGTTGATGCCCATCAAATTATTTTGCACTAGGACCAGGTCGTATAAAAGAGTGTCCGCTTCTACGGGCGGAGGTATGCTGAGAATACACAAAACACGTTGAAAAATATTCTTCACACTTGTTTATTCCTTTTTTTTAATTTTTTTTTCTCTATCACCAAGGTTCGCATTGACCTCCATTTTAACCTTTTCTGATTGTCTCAGTATTTAGACCGATTGTCACCGAAAGCACTGGAGTTTTCTCGCCATCCGCTTACAACTACCTACTCGACAATGGCCGCCCTACGTCTTACTCACCCAAAGAAGATGTACTGAGTGGCCGATCTCATCCCTGATCTTAGTCGGATCAATGGATGATGCACAATACTCTTCGACCACTAGTTAGTGAAAGGGAACAAAGGTTATTCGCATACCCATCAAGTAATGCCGTAGATACTGAATAGCTTTATTATTATTTGCTATACATGTTGAATATTCAAGAAATTTGATGTAATGAATGTATGAACGTTTGGTGTTTTGCTCAAGATGTTAGAAATATATTATTTATCCTCTCTTGCTAGTTACTGTCGAAATTTGTATAGAAACTTTTATTTCACATTGTTTAAGGTAAAGAAAATTATTAGTTCATTAATATAATTAGGAAAATTTGTGCATAATTCATGAAATTAAGCTATTTATAATCAATTGTGTTAATTCTATTTATCTTCCAAGTCGAAGCTCCAAATCGAGCTCCTCGCCGCCTTCCTCTCTGACAGTACTGTTATTGCACAAAGTTGACTCCGACGAGCCCAATCCAACTCCGGCATTAACCGGACTCGACAAGTAACTCGGCGGCGAAGCCAAGGCCGGCGCGGCCACGGCGCCCGCTCCGATCGGGTAGACGAGAAATACACCTCCGCCGGCCGCGAACTCCGAGGGCGGCTGTTGCGGCATCACGATCGAATACGGCGGCGCCTCGGGCCTTGGACGGCGGAGCAGGGCCCGGTCCCGCCGGTGCACGTTCATGTGCCCGCCTAGCGCCTGCGCCGACTTGAACTCGCGCCGGCAGAACGTGCACGCGTACGAACGCGGCGGCCAGTAGTCGGACTCGTCGGCGTCGGTGGCTCTGCTGGCGCCGGCCCAATCCCACACGCCCGGCTTTTCTTTTTCCTCCGGCGAGGAGACGGTGCGATTTGAATAATACAATCCACCTTCCATGTCTTAACACTGCACTAATCTGAAACAGCCTTTATATAGCAATATATCTGTCGATTCAATAATTCATCTGGTGCAACAAGGGACAAAGAATGCTGCATCATGGAATACATCACCAGCCATGGTTAATTCCTACGTTCATGGAGTTCTATATTAGTTATCGAGCTTAACAGGTTGTGGATCATTAATGACAGTTTAAATTAAGGAATATAATTCTGAATGAAGCCAAACCCACTGCATTGTCTCGAACGCTAGCTAGGGTTTTCTGCGTCGACTCAGATATACCTGTTTGAGCTATAAATCTATCGATTAAATTCGTATATACCTTCGAGCTAATATTGTATTATTCTTTGCCAACTTCATGGCAACTCGGTCGATGTTACATGCAAATGTACATGTGCATGGTGAAGCACTGTTGCAAGCACTCCCTTGATTGCACCGTTAGCCTGCTGCACTATCAAAGACAAGCTTGTTTCATGGCATATATAAAATATTTTTAAATGAAGCACAATGCCCTTAATTATATGTCATAATTAAAGTGCAGGCTATGTTAATATTTTATTTCTACGTTCTTGATCATGTTGAATTAGTTTTGGATGAGAATGAGATGATAAGGTAATAGTTGACCAAGGAAAGTGTTCTATGCAAAGATGCGAAGCTATAGTTATAAGTCTCCTTCTCTAAAAGTTGTAGATTTGCAAAGATGATCTCTAGTGATAGTTCCCTAGAGAATATCATCGGACTATAATAAAAAATCATTATACAACATGTAATTAAATTTTATTATAAATATTTTTTATTTTATCAATTTCATTGAGATTATTCAAAGTAGATTGTAATAAAAATATCTTAATAATATCATTGTTTTAATGATAGATCAAAAGAGATGTGAGACAATTTTAAAGTATTTATTGATATTATCATGGTAGCAAAAGATGATTATGCTCGCCCCATGAGCCCCCTACAGTCCGTCCCCAGATTATGTGAAGAAAAATAAATCACAAAGTCTACTTAAAATTGATCCTTGCACTATTATAGTAAATATGTTACTCACTAGTTAATTGAATATTCTATGGGAATATTTATTGATGTTATCATTGTTCTAACAACAAATGATTTCACATTTAATAATCATGTAGATGAACAACAGATTGAACATGACTACTCATTTGGTATATTACTTTTGCTATGGAATATTGATCAAAATCTTGCTATGAGAACTCAATATCATGAGCCTAAACCTTATTGTGCCCTCTTGATACCTAGTCATGCCTCCTCGACCTCACAATATTTGTTGTCATTGTGCCTTCAAAAACCTTAATTTATTGATCAACCTCAATATATAACATCTTCGCATCACTTGCCGTTGAATTCTCTATTACTATCACCTTCACCGTCGATACACTACTTGAGAAAAACTCATTGCCATGCCCTAGCCAAATTCTCATCCACCGGCCTTATCAATATCTCCCACATCGCTTATTATCATCTTCCCCATCATTGTCGTCTTCATGGTCGATCGAGACTAGGAAAAACTAATGGCTATAACAATTATATATAAATTTATTTGAAGGTTTCCTTCCCCTTTGTTAAAGATTCAATTATATCCAATCCTTGCAGAAAACAAGGCCTTTTTTCCCGGGCTCACTAAACCATTCCACTAATGTTTATTAAGCATGCTTTGTGCTGATGCGACATCCCACCAACTCTCCTAATCAACACACAATCAACGAACAAGATTCGGCTGTTAAAATTAGTTAATAAACTGTAAAAGACGAGTGCAACCAGAAAGTTACAGAGCACATCGATCTCCCAGTGCTTTGTCAAAGAGCACTAAAAAAAGTAGCTCGCCAAACTTTGTCCTGTCGACCATGCAATTTGCAATGCCACAGACTGCTAGATTTTGTCATCCAAAATCTTTAATAAAGATTTACTAGCTAAATCACAACCTAACCAGTACGTGAACCTGTAATTATTAACTGCACAACTGCCGTCTTCCACGGGTGCTGAGAACGATCGACACCGGCCAAATAGCGACTGTTAATAATTAATTAGCAGGGTTAGTGTGCAGAATACACCAAGAGAAAAGCTAAAAAAAAATTGGAGCAATGGAGGAGATGAGGTCGAGAAGTGACTGGATGCAAAGTAAGCTTCCACTCACCTTTTCTTCTTCCTTTTCCTCTGTGTTTAGCACCACGTAAAGGTGAATTCTTCTTCTTAAACTAAAGAATAGATCTTGGCAAACATAAAGGCGAGGATTTTTATTAATTATTACAACGAGTTTCTGATTACATTGCACCTGCTCCATCGATCTAAAGTTACTGCAACTGATCAGCTATGGTGCTCTAATTATTCATGATCTGCTCTGTTTTCTTGGCTCTGTGGTTCCCAGCGCCGGCCTCTCCGGCTCAAGAAGCACTGAGTGCTGGGAAAGGCCTATGTGTACACGACGGTGGTTGTGGGGGGTTAGAATTCCAGCATTACGCTTCCGAAGGGAGCTCGGTGGGGAATGCCCTTCCGCCTCTTGGCGCTCGACGGCGGCGGGGTCGACGGGGTGAAGTTCTGGATGGCGTTGCTCTTCTCGCTGGTGCTCGAGTGCTCCGAGTCTGATCCTCCACTCGATTTGATCTTCTTCTTGTTGTTGTTGTCGTCGTTGTACGAGGTGCCAGAGAGCTGGAATGGGCAATTTGTCGAACAGTTGATGGGTCATCTGATCGAAGAGGAAACAGAAGAAGAAAAAAATGGAACCTTGCAGCCGAGGGAGCAGAAACGGAAGGAGTCAACGAGGCTGCGGTCACAGACCTCGCAGGTCCTGGTGACCCCCTTTCCGGGCCGCGGCTGAGGGCGCTCGTTCAGGAAGACGACGCGGGCGCTGTTGATGATGTAGGTTTGCACGCCGCTGATGTCCAGCACCTTTTGGATCTCCGACACTCTGATCACGTCGTGGTACGACGACCGCCTTATCTGCGAAATCGAGTGTAAAAAAAAGAAGGCATTTTTATGTCGGGGACGACGAAATCAAGCAAAGAGAAAGAGGCGATGGTCGATGGTCGATCGATCTGTACCTGGATGGCGTGGTGGTCGCGGTGAGCGAGGACGCAGACGGAGCAAAGAGCGCCGTCCGTGCAATCGAGGCAGTACATGTTGCACTCGCTCCGGTGGGAATGAACCGCGTGCTTCTTGCATTGCACGAAGAAGCTGGTCGACAGCAGCGGCCGCAGCCACGGCGGCCACCGGTGCTCCTCCTCCCGCCTGCCGCCTCCCTGTTCCATTCCCTACCTCGACAAAGCCCCCAATTTTTTTTTTTTCACAACACGACGACCAATCAATCTAAAGGAAAACAAAACAAAACAAAAAAACTCACCATGGCGCCGCCCCTGTTCTTGATTCCAAGCTCTTTGAACGGCGAATCTTGATTCACAGCCACCTGAATCATCGAGAGAAGAGAAGCGGAGCTGATTGGGAAGAGCAACAGTGTGAGCGAGGCTAGAAAAGGAGTCCTTTTTGTAGACTTCTCGGAGAGAAAGTAGCGGAGAGATGAGGCCGAGAACGAGAGGGGGTTAAAAGATGCGTTGAATGCAAGGAAGCCTCCTTCATTCGTGCTTCTTCCTGTCGCCGTCATCCCTGTCTTTTTCTTCCCATTTTTCTCCTCCATTATTCCCTCATCCAAAAATACGATAAACATTTAAAAATACCAATCAAAATCTTTTTCTTCCAATTGCCTGGCCAGGTCAAAATTGGACGCCTCCCCCCCTTTGGTCTTCTTCCTCCTGCAAAGCTCCTCTCAGCAAAAGTACAAACAGACGCTAATGGCGTGGCTCTGTGGAGCACTTGGATTACGATTAATTAATCTTTCTCCACTAGACAAGAAACATGTTCCACAGCATCATCAAGTCCCCCGTCCACTTCCCACTCTTCGATTGCTTCGTCATCCATCCCAATGCCCAAATAAATGCGGTGGGGGAGTTGACTAGGAGCAGCAAGTGCTGTGGATCAGGACACGCAGAGAACGTCGTGGCATCGAAGGTCAGCGTCATTTACTTGTCTTTGGAAATTGCGATGGAAGGAAGGCCCATGTCACTTGATATTTTATCTGAATATTTAGGTTTTAGTGGGTGTTATTTAGGTAGGCACCAATATAATAAACAAGCTCTACCTTAACGTTGACTCTTAAGTGCAGTTCCTCTTTTTGTCCTTTTCGAGGACTGAATGAATGAACCATAAGAAGAAAGAGCAGTAGAACTTCTTCTTACGTCTAACGCCATGATAGTTCATACATAATTGACTCCAAAGTTTTTTTCTTTCTTTCCTCTTCCATGAATGAATGAAAGCTTTGATTATCCAGAACTTATCTAGTTTGCTTTCTGTCTCAATCTTGGTCAGGTTAATTAATGTCTGTAACTTCTCTTCATTACCTGATTGCATGAGAAACAAAAAAGTCTAGGGTTTTGATACTCCTGATGATCTTTGTTCTTATAATTACAACAGTGAGTTACTTCCAATTCCAGAGTTAGGTTCATACATGCTATTTCAAAGAAAACTTTAGATATTAGTTTGCTGATTCTTGCAACAACATCCTTGAAATATTGACAATGACATGCTGGTTAGAAACAGGGGATTGCAAAAATGAAGGTGTTGTGAGCAAGGGTGGAGTCAGGTCTTAAAGTACCCGGGTTTTAGCTCAGGAGCCCAACGGCATTGAGAAGGAGCTACAGCTTGGATTACGGCTGGAGAAAGGAAAAACATAAGAAAAAAAGAAAGGCAGCCCGGGGTGACGACGTCAACGTCGATGATCATGACCCACAATTCGGGATCAACCCGATTAGATCAACCGTTCTAGCTCTGCCACTGATTGTGAGAGTAAATTTAAACAGATAATCGAGTTTTCGCAAAATTTGATTAAAAAACTTATATAGACAAATAAGAGCATTAACTCCCTCTATTTTATCTAGTCCGATGTACCCAGATAGCCCATAGAAATAAAATATTCCTTTCATTCTCCCGGTAGGAATGTCATCTTTTAGCTCTATCAACTCAATGCTCGTGTATAAGAATTTCCCTCGAGCAAAGGCATCCTGGCTGAACTGATTCTCTTCAACCTCGACTTCTGATAACTCCTGACAATCGCAGTCATCGTATCCTACGTCCCAGAATCACCCCTGACAATGCAATCATCGGTCTAGTTTTTTCTCACATTTGAAAGCTTCTCTTCTCTCTTGAGTTCTCTCGAATCACTTGTTTTACTTCACGCACCCGTGAGTATCAACTTTCAATCCAACATTGACTTGATCGTCAGAGAAGTCACACCAACCACATCGACGCCCACTAACATATGTTAATGTGTATGATACAAGACTCAATCGGAAGGTGGACGGACCTACAGTAAGGAAGAAGGGAGAGAGATGACCTGAATATGGGAAAAGACTCCATCACCTGGATTTCACATAAATGTCTCTAAGAAAATTAAAGTCGGGCAAACAAAACAAAATAGTATGAGCTTTGCCATGCATATTATTGATGAAATTTGGAAAGCTAAATCTAAACTTGTCATTATCATTGCTGATATGGAGGTTATTCGAGAAATGCCAAGTGGTATGTGGGGTCATGTGTCAATAGACGTGGCATACGACCACCAATTTCTATAGCTCCGACTCCAGCAGCCCTCAGCTCCAACGACCCTCGGCTCCTGCGGCCCCCCGGCTCCAGCAGCCCCCGATTCTATAGCCCCTGGCTTTAGGTACCCCCAGTCGTTCGGTCATGAAAGGTTCTCAAACATAAAAAAGGTAATCGTTATAAAGACTCCCATATTTTCCGACAACGGAAAAAAGTTGCCCTTAAGAGAACGTTTCAAACGTAAATGTTATTCTTCGGTTAACCTGAGAAACATCGCTATTAAATAGCGAATTAAAAAGCTAATTAAATACGGATAACATTACGGAGAATGTGGGAAAGGAACACGAAAAGTCTTCATGATCTCAACAGTATAAAAGGAGGTCATTTCTACAATCGCAGGTACGCGCAGACATACCTTCGCATCTACAAGTTCTATTTTTCCTTCATATTTTTCCACCTCAAATGACTTGAGCGTCAGAGAGGTAACGCCAGGAATCCTTCAAACTGTTTCTCTAACCCTCCTTTTGTAGATCTTCCTTTTCTCAAACATAGCCGCTGAACTCCTTCTTTCCTGCTCCATCCTTGAAGAGCTCTTCTATCGCCTAGAAATACTCAATTCACCCAATCTCTACTCCAGGGAATTAGTGAATCACGTGTCTGTTG
>JBBUKS010000029.1:6536758-6559140 GCA_038050645.1 Hedychium gardnerianum
ATTTGTGAGCTCAAGGGGAAGATGATTAATTATTTGCATAAATATTTTGATGATATTTTACATCACAAATGAGATGTTAGGATCGTACAAGTTAGAAGGATGGTAAATCAATCGCTTCTATTGATCTTGTCGTGCTCGTCGTTTGAATGTATAACGAAAACTTGAATCCAAATCGACTCCACATGTATAATTTTGAGATTTACTTGGTATCCGCCTCCTTGAACAGACTAATACAAGGCATACTCCTAGTGATCTCCCTCCACTAAGAACTTCCTCCTTCTCAGAAATCTTCTGAAGACAATGAAGCCTCTTACAACCTTTGATTACAAGAATACAACAAGAAACCGAACACAAAGACAATTGAAAGCTAAAATGACTTTATAATGAAACCTTGCTTTACTTGCTTTCTTATTGCTCAGAAATGTCTCTTGTTGATTCAAAAATACATCAGCACTTCGCCTCAAAATATCCAAAAATCGACGGCTTCAAATCTCCATGAAACCCCCTTTTCTAGGGTTGTCATCGGGCTTAAATACGTTTACCAATCGATTGGTTTTACTCTCAATCGATTGTCACGTCTGATTCGATCGTTCAAACCTGTAAAACGACTCCTTTTATCCATCTAATCGATTGATGAGTCACATCAATCGATTGATTGCTTCCAATCAATTGCACCAATCGATTCCAAAGCCTTATGTTCACCCGAACTAAACTACTAATCAATTGCCCCAATCGATTGACATCCATCGATCGATTGGACCAATCGATTTCGAAGCCTTCTATCATCCCAAACTAAGCCTCCAATCGATTGTCCTCTGTCAATCGATTGCGCCAATCGATTCCAAGCAGCAAACCCATAATTTCAGGTTTAGAGTTAGTCAATCGATTACTTATCCTAATTTCAGCCTTTTCAAGGCTGAATTCGCGTCTTGCCTAGTATCCGGTTAAGCTCAACCTACCATGACTTTTTCTGCCCAGCATCCAGTCACCCATGACCTGTAAGGACTTCCCATTGCCCAATATCCGATCAATCTTGACCTATCGGGACTTTATCATTGCCTAGTATCCGATCAACCTTGACCTACCAGGACTTCCATCATCATCAAGTGTTCGGTCCTCCATGATCCATTTGGACTTTTTGTCGCCAACTTCCCGTTGGACTTCCAATGACCAAATGTTCGGTCACCTTTGACCCACTTGAACTTTTCTTTTGTCAACTTCCCGTTGGAATTCCAATCACCAAATGTTCGGTCACCCTTGACTCCCTTGAACTTTTCTCTTGTCAACTTCTCGTTGGACTTTCAATTACCAAGTGTCTGATCAACCTTGATTCACTTAGACTTTCCTCTTGCCAACTCCTCGTTAGACTTTCGACATCATCAAGTATCCAGTCAACATTGACCTACTTGACATTTTACTAACATATTAATCAAACATCAAAACTCAACTCAAGTTAACTCAAGTCTAACTCAAGTTTGGTCAACTTGGTCTACCTTGATCGAGATCAATTACACGAACATGAGCTTCTTGGAAGAAAATTGCTCATTGATCTCTTCACCAAAAGAAGGATCTTTAATTACTTGTATCATTAAGTCTAAGAAGAAATTATCAACTTACAATTCCCTCTTATTTGTAGACACCATAGAAAGAAAAAGGATATGAACATTCTCATACATGATTCATGTACATGTTTATAATCCACTTAAAGTGATTACCAATGTTAGCTAGGAATCCATGTTATTTTGCTAGTGGATCAAGGATGGCCCCTCATGGGCAGGCTGATCCGATCCACATACTCGTTCATTCGATAAAGCTAGGATATCGATCTAGAACCCCACTAGGTTAAAGGGATATAGTGGATCTAGTGGGATGCACGAGACACTCAACATACAAAGGCAAATTGATCTCATACTTAGTCACAAACCTTTACCGCAATTTTACAGGCATGTAATGAAAAACTATGAATTCACAACCGATTTAACGACTCCAAATAAAATGCAGCAAGCCATTAACCGCACCGTCATGATCGTTATATCATGTCTAAGAAAACAACAGGGAAGCTAGAACAGAAAGAAGGCGAATATATATATAGATAGATAGATGTCAGTAACACATAACGCCGGCACGATTTATTATATCGGTAACACATAACGCCGCGGAATTCTCAGGCGTAGGGTGCCTTGTCGACGCCCTCCTGGGGGCGGAACCACACATTCTGCTCCGCGTCGGAGGTGCGACTCCCTTCGGCGACCGCCGGGCTCCCCCCGCTGCCGGCGGAGGCCGAAGCGCTGCCATCGTCGGTGGGGCCGAAGACGCCGGTGGTGGGGTGGGGGACCCAGTACTTGGCAGAGCTGCGGGCATCGATCACATAGTCCGGCACCACGGTGGGGCGCGCCTGCTCCTCCACGTTCTTGTCGTACGACGACTGGTGCACTGCCCTGGCCCTGGGTAAAACCAATCACAAGTAAGAACGCGTCAGCCAGATGTGGCCTAGGGTCAGCCATTCGCTATCCGAATCCCGTCGATGATGATCTCGACGGTCCGTAATCTACGACTCGGATCGTACGAATTTCTTTGGTAAAACAAAGAATGTTTACCGAGGCACGCAGTGGATCACACAAAAGCAACCCATCAACCACTGCCAGCTCCGTAACCTTAATTTTTGTTTTATTTTCGAAGAAGAAAATTACTAATTACCAGCGAAGTAGGTTCGGTAGAAGACAAGAAGAAGCATATCCAAATGGATATTCGATGGATCAGAATCATCAGATGCAATGCACAGTATACGATCAAAGCAATATATCAAAACCAGAGAAAAATCCATCTCCAAGAAAAGTTTGATCTACTCTAGTACAGATTTGACAAAGAATATAAAATAAAATAAAAAAGTGTTATGTTGGGCAAAACGGAAGCAGGAGAAGAAGATTGACAGCGATAAGCAAGGGAATCGCAGTGGATCGACTGGAGTAAGAAGTACCTGGAAGAAATCGCCGGAGCGGCCCAGATCTGGTGGAGGAAACGCTTCCCGTGGTGTGCAGCGACCGAGCGCCCCTTCAAGTAAGCGGCCATGCAAGGAAGTGAAGGGAGGAAAAGGGAGGCAAGGAAGAGCACTGCGATGGATCGGCGATGGAAGAGGAAGGGAAAAGGGAATCTAGCGCGGCATCCGAATATGCCCTTCCTTCTCTCGTAGACTATAAAAAGAAGGGGGAGAGCACAGTTACAGTGACGGTAGGCTCCGGCTCCGGCTCGTGCCGTTACCAACCTCACCTAACCACTCTCTCTTGAATCAACGTCCGTCCCAGGTAACAACTAACGGTCTCGGTTAAAATGACGGAAATGACCTCCGAAAGAGCTAAAGAAGTGAAAATAAATTATTGAACAATTTTTGGATTGTTATGAATAGGAAATTAATATTTGGGTAGAGATCTATTTTTAAAACTATTTACCTTCTTTTTAAAATTTCTACAATAATTGAAGATAATGCTTAAAAAATTAATAAAAAACAATTGCCTCCCCTCCGTAGCCATCGACCCTTATTGGTCGCTTACATTGTCTCTCTGTTACAGTTCAGGTATTAGCAAATCCTGTTACGCGGTAAGGATTCAGATCGGCACATCAGATAAATAAAAATTTGTAACTGTTATCCTAGCAACTGTAATAATTATTACGAATTGTCCGGTTAATAAAGTGTTATCATCAATTTGAGAATTAAATTCTCATTAATATCAATTTTTTTATATATATTAATTATTATTTAAATTTATAATTATCATAATTTATCTCGTTTGTATTAATTTTAAGATGGACTAACCGAAACGTTGGAAACGATCGTTTCATTTTTTACCATCACAAGTTATCCAATTAATTAATAAATAATAAATTTAGTATAATAAATAATACATTTATTATAATAAATAAGAATTATTTTTTGATGTTATATATTTTTTAAAAAATTATCCTTCGACTATAAATTGATATCATAATTTATTTTTATTCATATAATTTTAAGATGAATTATAAAAAATATTTAAAATAAATATAATCATTTTTGTTATAATAATAACTACTACTATTTATAACAATTAAAATAATAATTTAAATTTTATTAGAATGATTTTAATTAAATTGATTTTGATTAAATTGATTAAAAAAATATTTTGACATATTAGTACGATCTTTTTCAGTACATGGGACAGCAATTTAATGAAAAAGAAACATGAACGGATCCCACAATTTCTCTCTTAATCCATCCAAATCCCTGCCTTCAAGAAAACAAACCCTGTTCTATTTATTTTTCTGGGGGCCAAATATCCAATGATTAATTCTAGAGTGATCTGTTTAATCTCATCAAAAAAAATTACTAACTATCAAAGTAAATCAAAAAATACTTATAATAAATAATTCATCAATTCAACATAAATCAATCGCTCATTAAAAAAAATTATCTATTAATTTATTAAAATTAAAATTTAATTATTAGATGTCTAAGAAAATGAAAAGGTATCATACTATTACCCCATGGCAACCCTTTATATTCTCTAGCATCCACCCAAGGTGAAATTAGAACAAGGAAAAACAAGATTACGGCATGAGACGGATTACTAGTTTTTGTGATCATCACAAATTTCTTCCTCGATGACAAACGCTTTTTACAAACATTAAACCAAAATCAATACAATACAAATGCAAGGGCAGTTGAGCAAATCTAAAGTCACCTAGTCTTTTAAACTGAGACCAGCTTAGGATATATACACAATCATTGATGGCAAAACTTTGTTTAGTTTATGTATGAAATAAGCAATTGCAAATATGTTACTCTTCTGCAATAATCTCTGGGACAGCACTAAAGTGTGGAATGATTAATGAACACATTTTGATAACAAGATAAGTTGTAATACAACTGAAATTTATACATGAAATGTCCATCGTGATTCTGGTGATCCATCCCTGCCTTCCTAAAAATTCGGATCACCTAGAGGTTAGCAGCTGCAAAAATTAGCATGTTCGAAGAACAAAAAAATCACGAGTAACACATTCAAAAATGGCGTTGATGGACTCTCCTGAATCTCCCTGTACATTGCAATACCTAAGTCATTGAGCTTTTCCAACTGCAATACTCTAAAGACTCAGCTATTGAGCTTTTCCAAGAATTGGTTTAGGTTGTACTCTTCATATTGCGACTGATCCCACAACTCCCCAAGCCCACTGATAATGGATTTCAAGCCTTTCCCACTGATCAAGGACTTTGGATCATTGTCCATATTGCTACCCATGCTGCTAGAAGCTTGGGTTCCCTGTTCAATGACATTTGAAGAAACATGTACATGAGTGTTCTAAAGTCCAAACTAGGATGAGGCATGCCATATGTTTTTTTTTAAAAAACAATATTAGAGAAAATAAATGCATGTGACAGAAGATGTGAATCACCATTCGGACAGTTGATGAAGAAGCAAAAAGATCAAGCAACTGGTCAGTATTCATGGTTTTCAAGCTTGCATTCTCAGCATTGATAACAGCATTAGCAACTGTTACTTTGAACTTCTGCAGGCTCATAACTTTCTCTTCCAAAGTACCACGCATAATGAGTCGGTGGACGTTGACAACTTTCCGCTGACCCAACCTGTGTGCTCTATCCATAGCCTAAAATATTAAGCATATTAGCAACAAAGTATTCCATGCTCCGCAAGAAAGAAACCCTGTTTTATCACACAGATGTATTGTGTGTATAGAGAAAGTCCAACAAAGAAATATTTTTGTAATGAGGAATAGCAATGGTCACACTGAATCTGATCCAGCTGAAGCAGTTCAACCTCACCAGGATCCAACCAGAAATTTTACCAAGAATCCATGAAGTTAGTGCAATGCTTTATAAAGCACATGTAGGAATTACTATCTTAGTTAAGTCGACACGTAAAGCATAAGACGTATGCGGCCACATATTCTGAATACAAATGCACTCCATATTTTCTTCTAAAACAAAATATTAGTTACATTGACAATGTGTACCTTCGTGTGTCAAAACATGAGTTTACATCATAATATATTCTCAAATCAATCAATCAACCAAAGCAATCAATATATACAATTTATTTCCATCATTTAACAATTAAATTAATTTTCCTAAGCTATACATTAAAAATATATATATATGTGATATATATAATTTTTTTCTTTGTGAAAAAAGTTGATCTAAACAACAACATTGGTCTGAATGAAGACAATGTTGATCTAAATAATACAAAAAATATGTTTTTTGTTTGTTTGTTGGGAAAGTTTGATTTAACTAAATCAACAATGCCTAGGGTTTATGCTTTTGCAGCAAGACAATAACATCCATCCAGAGTCATACTTTGAGTTGGTTGACTCTAGGTCATATATGGCATCCAGTTGCATCCCTTTCACAAAGCTAAATTTTTGGTGCAGTCTCTTAGTACAGTTAATAGGCAAGAATGAAGACAATGACTCAAGATTACACTTGAATTTAGGGTTTATAATTTACAAATATTGGTCTGACGTTTGAATTTTGTACTTTTGTAGATTGGTAATTGGTAATTTGAAACTCTGATATTACTTGCTGAACCAATAGCCATCTCAATGGTCAAGAATCAAGACGACGACTTTAGATTGCACTTGCATATAGGGCTTACAAGTATTGGTTTGACCTTTGAATTTTGTACTTTTGTCGATTGGTAATTTGATACTAATATTACTTGCTGAACAAATAGTGATCTCAACCTGTTTTGCTCTTATTTTATGCCTCATGATGCTAGAATGATTGTTCATAAACTTAATAATATGGAAAATTAATGAATACACGATAAGATTATAAATGCCAGATATAATCTTTTAAATATATTTTAGTTAGTTCCTAGGGTTTAATGACCCTCCTGTTCCTATCCAGGATGTTAATCTTTCCAACCTGGTGTTAGTTGAGGAATAAAAATGGATTTAAAAGTAGTATAAAAGCTACATGTTAAGCTTCCTGATTCAATTTATGGTGTTTATTCAAATCTATAGATCTCATTTCCATGTTTCATCAAAATCGAAGTTTTGAATGTATACTAAAGATGCAACCTTTTTATTTATGGCCTTAATTGGAAGGGAGAGGAAAAACCAATCAAGAATTTACATCTTAGAGAAGTTTATTTATGGCCTTGATGAAAACTTTAGGACCAAACACAAGATATAGTCTTTTATGCAAAATTTAAGCAAAAACACGTCAATTTAATTCTTAAAAGCATCTAAAGAAATCCATAAGCAAAGGTATATAATGAAACAACAAATGTCCGACCATAATGAGCATATGCAAGGACAAAAACCTGCAGATCTTTCATTGGGTTCCAGTCATGCTCCATAAAAACAAGTGTATCAGCGGATGTAAGATTCAGTCCAAGCCCACCAACTGCAAATAAGTCAATAATCATCTTTTTATCTTCCAAATGTGTGAAGTAGCAGCACCATATCATACATACCATGAGTTGTGAGCAGCAGAACATCAATTGTTGGGTCAGAATTAAATGCTTTGACAATATCATATCGCTTTTCAGATTCAACAGAGCCATCTAACCGCAAGTACGCCACACTGTTGTAACAAAAATGCATGCTATTAGTGAAAGTTTGTTGAAGGTTTATCAGCAAAAAGATGAGAAAAGCATAAAATTAATTCTTCAAATCGTTAACTATATATTCTGAGCAAAAGATGATATATGAATCATATAAAGTCAGATAAGATGATTGAAGTATCATATAACAATGTAATTGCCCCACCAATGACAACTTGTACAATGACTAAATTTCACACTTGGATAAAATATAATATCTAGGATCCATTATGCTTCACATAACTTCACGACTACAATCCTATAGGCAAAGCCTTCAAGATCGTCATTATCAACTCCATGTGTCAGATACTGTGTTTCACGTTGGACATTTGGGCAGCAAGCAAGGCACCATATGACCCACAGAGAATGATACAAGAACTTGCTTTTTTGTGATAAAGATACAGAGGATTATAAGATTAACTACAATCAAAAACTTTAGCAAAATTGTAGAGAAAAAGAAAAGACAAATGTATCAATGTAGATGGGAATTATACAAGAGGCATGCTAGCTTAATATGGAGGAGCAATCTTTCCGAATTTCAGTCCAAACTAAATGGTTCTGATTCCTTTCCAATTATACATGAACTTTTAGTTGCGATAAAGATGACAAAATCATCAAACCCAATATGAAATAGAATTTGTTAGTCTCACATTACATTGAGGATTGAGTGACCTATCCAAAAGATTTATTTATTCGAAAGGTCTAATCTATATATTTGTACTATTAACAAGTAACACTCGAATCCCATGGGAACTGGACTGGCGAGAGCCAAACATGTAGAGAAACTACAAAAATAGGCACTGAATTAGAAAACTCAACTTTGGTGTCTTCAAGGATCTATTGTAAATATAATATAATATGGACTTATAATTTCACATTGATAAATAATACGCATAGGTAAAGAAGACTACCTAAGGGATACAAGACCTTAATTTTCTTCGTAACATGACATCAAAGCCCCGTGATAATTAGGTCTCATCCATCTTTGGGTGTGAGAACACATTGATCTTTATCACATATTTGAGCCCTCTGCCTACAACAATGCATGATCACCTCACATACACAATTGGACACTCGTTAACCGCAACCACATTTGCTACTGCAGATTGCATAGATCCTTCAGCATGGAACCATGTGACTATCCTCATAAGCCAGCCTTAGAGTGGTCATCATCACCTCATCCTACTTTAATGTGCTCACCAACATTCCTACAACAACACCTCTTCATCTTTGCACTTGTGGTGCTCACACTGCTCATGAGGGCATATTACAACAAGGAATCCCTACAATCAATCGACGCATTTAGTTAAAATGGTGTTCTACCTAGTGACCATGGATTGAAATCTCGTATTGTGCTTAGTGACACAATTGAAACGTATCATTCCGATAAACTTCTGAAACTCAATACAACACAGCATAGGTAATGTTTGTGACACTTGACATCCTTTAGCATGCTACACTACAGGCCAAGATAAATTGAAATGATATTTTTTTAATAGCTTGTGTTTATACAAACTAACGTCAAATGTGTACCATTTCAAATGGAACACAAAGCCCAACTTTAAGATATATTTATCTTATTTTCTTCTTTTTCCTTTTTTACTTCTTTCCTCCATTCACCTCTAATTTGCCATTGGCACCATACATCAAAAAGTTGGTACAATTCTGAAACAGTAGCGTCCAGCCAAAAACCGAAACTCTAACGTAGCTCGAGATTTTGAACCCCACTAGTGACAACCTATTCACGCACAACCATCTCTGTAATTTCCTCCACTAATGCCTTTGCCTCTACAAATTCTCCACATGAAGACACCCGACTGAGTCGAGCAGCAGGGAAGGATAGATTCTTCTAATGGATTGCCTCTTCACACCTCCACTTGCAGAAGACTGATCATGGTGCCGCCGCCGCCTAATGGCAACAGCAGACTAATGAACAACTCCATCTTCTAGAAAAAATAATGAATTTAATCATTCACCTATCTTATATGGTAGCTTCCTCTCCATATGCACTGACAGTGATCTATTTAATATCAATTAGCAGAGTCTAGTGCCCTGTTTGGTGAAATCTCCACCTCCCTCTCTGCGTCCATCCTGACAACTTTCTTCACACAAGAAACTGCTATCCAAGCACGAAGCCCCCAACTCCTTTTCTCTAATTCTCTATTGGTATCTTGAAATGGATCAATTTAAGTGTCTTCCCAAGGCTGATATTCTCAGCAGCACACCTTCAACAATCCAAATCCCTATTGATGATTATACCCATCTTCATCATCTCCCAGCTATGATAGATGCCTTCTCGCAATCACATGTTATCTAATCTGTCGGATGTAATTTTATTGCATTTTATTTAACTGCGCATCTGCATAGATTGCAGCAGTTGCTTCAGAACACCAGATTAGCCCAGGATATTGGTAACATTTTAAACAAAATTGAACTCCCAAGTAAAATCAGTAGTATGATCCTCAAAGTAAGTTCTTGTTCCATCATATATAGGGTTGATTTTCTATATGCTACTGCTCCAGACCCACAAAGAAGAAAATCTCATGCCAGATCACCCATATTTTCTTGAGTCAGAAATGATTTGTCATTGAGTAGTCATCAGATAAGTAGTAGGTTGCAATAGCAGTGAATTTCACAACATCTATATTTTGTGAATCAAAAAATGTCAGTAGACAACTCACCTCTTCATATGGGTCCTAAAAAGATCCTTCTCAATGATATCCAGGACAGCCTGCAGGTTTTCACAATGAGATGAGATAATATAGTCACATAAAATATGATGAAGACTCAAAATAACCTGTGAAATGGGAGAGCACCTTGCGTTGAGCAAAAATTAATACTCGATGTTGGCCAACCGTTAAGGCATCATCGGAACTTGATTGATCTAAACCTATTCCACATTCTTGAAGAATCTCTTGAAGAGCGACAAATTTAGGAGAATGACGAAGTTCATGGAGCTCACGGTAAAGATCAGTGCAGCCTGGAATAACATCTGATAGAAGCGAGACAAGGGAGTCGTGTGTCTTTTCACCAATAACAAGCAATGGGTGACTACATAGTTTTAGTAGATATTGCATGGCCTGTATTAAGACACTGTTAAACAGGGGAAAAAAAGGTTTGAAGCACAAGCATTTTCCAGTCCAACAATTGTGTACCTGAAAGACATGAGAAGTTGCCTTTGAAGCAGTAGATTCTCCTACAGAGCTCACCTCATATTCTTTAACCAAGCTTGTTATTTCCTTTTTGGCACTTGAAAAAGAAAAATGTTCATACAATTTTAGTTGAACAGGACTCAGGTCACAGTATCTATCTTGAATAATCTTCTCAGGAAGATCACTTAAGACTTCATCCTTAGTTCGACGGAGGAGGAACGGCATGACCTGTGGTCAATAAACATGAGAAAAGGCAATTTGAGAGAGATAGATAGAGAATCCTTAATCTTAGTTAAACTAAAACCTATTATGACCTGCTTATGCAAAGCTTCCATGGCAAGAACCCCAGCTTCAGCATCCTTAGCAGAACATTTTGAATCTCTTGCAGCCGACAATGGTTTCCCATAAGTAGTCTGGAACTGTATATTATCTCAGGATTAGAGACCAAGAAAGTAAATTCCTTTTTGCACAGAATATGTCATCTTCCTTTTTGCACAGAATATGTCATCTTCTTAGAGTAGCCTTGAAAAATCAATAAAATAGAAAACAAAAATAGCAAGCAAAAAAGAGTATTCCACAGCCCTCCACATTCATTCTGACTATTCCATCACTGTATATTTTATTAGTCTATAGCACTTGTACTGCTACAAATAGCAAGCCCACATGAATAATAGTACTATGATCTCAATGGTCATATTTGTCAAGAGTTAATAATTATATATGAATATTAGAATATCTAGATTTAATCCCACATATATTATGTCATATGTGTTATGTTAGTCCTATCAATGTAATTGTGAATATTGTAGTTCATCCCTCTGAAGTTGGTAACAAAGGTAGGCTCCTCTACATGGTTTCTGCTCATCAACATTGGAGAAGACGCGTTTGATTTGGAGGCATAACCATCTTAAATCCATGATTCTTCCGCAAGACTTTTCTAAAGCCTTCAACGAGTTGAAGGTTGAAGGGGCCTTCTTCTTGATTTTCCTTCATGTTACCCACCAACCTCACAGCACATTGTACAACTCCATACAACATTGAGTGTCAACAGGTGGAAGGAGGCTCATGCTATGTCAACCAGGGAGACCTCTTCGATATCTACAACATTGACAATTAGCACTACCACTAGGATCAATGACAAGGAGAGGAGAAGAGAGATTGAGGAGTAATATCCAGGGTTTTGAGTAGCCAAGTGAAATCACATCCTAGAATGATACATGCCCGTAACCAGTGTATCCAGATTTTTAATCACAGGGTTTGATGGCATTATGGCTCAATAATCACAATTTAGTATCAGCAAAGATACAAACATAGACAAGACAATATGCATGCTAAGAAGCACTGGTTCATTCAATAAAAATTTGGTATATTGGAAACTAGTATATTCCAACACATTATCCGAGTTACAAGCCAACAATCCCGTTAGATAAGGAGT
Source organism: Hedychium gardnerianum (assembly GCA_038050645.1). Lineage (NCBI taxonomy): Eukaryota > Viridiplantae > Streptophyta > Magnoliopsida > Zingiberales > Zingiberaceae > Hedychium > Hedychium gardnerianum. The sequence continues at coordinate 6,548,947 of JBBUKS010000029.1, forward strand.
GAGATAATGTTAATGTAGGACAAAATAATGAAACAGTATGAACTAGACATACACAATTTCTCTACTAGCTGATAAGGTTGTGTTTCAAAAACCATTTGGAAGGTGATGGCCATGTATTTGACCACCATATTCTATAGGTAAGATAGATCATTAGAGAAAGAAATACAAAAAGGAACATTATATGAAGAAGTTGCATAATAAGATCATTAACAAACCTGTCTCTCTGTCCCAAGAAATCCAGGCATTAAGAAGTCAAAAAGAGACCAAAGTTCTAAGACGTTATTCTGCAGACAAAAAAATATACAGAAATTCAAGCAAGTTTTCAGTTACAAGCAAATGTTCTACTAAAACTAGAGAAACTAAAAACAGAAGTTGGCTAAGCGGGCTACCTGAATAGGAGTGCCACTCAAAATAAGACGGTGCTCAGCTTTCAATTGTTTCACAGCACTTGTTATTTTAGATTTTGAATTCTTGATAATATGGCCCTCATCTAAAATGCAATAGTTCCAAGAAAGGTTTCCCAGGAAATCAATATCCTTCCGAACAATATCATAAGATGTTATGACCACATTGCACTTTTCAAATTGATCACGAAGCAATGTCCTTTCTGGATTAGAACCAACATACTGAAGGGTAACCATTAAGGAATTGTCAATATATTTTTCTATTTCATATGCCCAATGGCCAACTAGCGTGGATGGGCAAATAATCAGAGACAGAAGGTCTTTGGAACTGTTATGGGCACGTTGTTCCACGATATCAGATGCCACTATTGCTGATGCCTGAAGTGTTTTACCAAGGCCCATGTCATCACATAGAATTCCATGAAGCTTGAAGCGTTTCAGAAAAGCTAACCAGTTGATCCCTTCTTGCTGGTACCTGCTTTTGGCCACAAATTACAAGCTAAGGCAAGAAATATAACAAAACTATAAGTCATGCAACATAAAGTAGATTTCCAACCAAAAGATCAAGTGAAAGTATTATGCACATCAGTTTTTTGACAGATCATGCAACTTTAATCATCCAAAAATTGAGAACCATTGCCTATTCTTCGATGCAGAGGCTTCCCAAAAATAATCCTTGAGATGCATATAATGTGAAAATTATCTCATAGCGCTCAATCATAACCAATAACCGTTCTCATTAACATCTTGTGCATATCTAGTTGTTAGAGAAGCATAGAGGTGTTTTGGGGCGATTGATGATAAAGTGGATTTCTTCATTCAAAGTGGGTGTTTTTTTACTTGTTTAATAAGTATATCTTGTGCGTGATTAATTATATGACATGTATGATACAAGATAATTGTGAAGATGACGTTTTCAGAAGGAGATTATTAAACGAGTTGCTTAACTATAAAATGGAAATAGATAAAAATGTTGTGGGTTTAAACACGAGAATTGAAAAACTGATTTACTTTCCTGTTTCAGATGATCTTATTTTTCCATACTCGAGCATTATACATGTGAGTGATGCACACAGGAGAAATTGTTTAAAAGCTACTCTTTCTATCTGTCATTACTTATCTTTCAGAGTCTATTTATATATAATTGTTCAATATTTTTGACCATTTCCAGGTGAAACAAATAATAATAAATCATTTAAGTAGAGTAACTAAAAAATGGCAAGCACACCATGATACTTTCATAGAGATAACATGAATACATGAAATTTTGTAAAATTAATGTACAACTACTTATATCGATATAAGAGAACACTTGGTGACATACTTATTGTTGAGCCGAGCCTCCAAACTACAGAGGGACCTCATTTCCATTTGCATGTTATGTGGACTTCAGACATTTCTTATTAGGTGGATTGCAAAACGTTCACCTTTTATGTGAGATGCATTTCTTTACTAGGTGGATTGTGTCATTCACCCTTCTATATAAGATGTATTTGCTAAATGAATGGATTGTAGGAAGTTCACCCTTCTATATGAGATGTATTTCTTTACTAGGTGGATTATAGATCATTTGTCCATCTTATGAGATATATTTCTTTACTAGTAGACTGTGGGTGGGATCGTTTGCCTTTCTATAAGAGATTTGAATAATGCAAATTGAAAGCATGAGCCACTTATGGGAACTGTGATGATTATCTAATATACGTTTAGAAATGAATTAGAATACTGATGATAATAATAACTGTGATTATTATTGCCCTTTGGATTCTTTATATGAAATACACAAACATGCACTTCTTTCTTACACATTTTGCATTTTATGCTAGCGTCTGTAAGTTTCTAGACTCCTGTGTGTTGTATTTGACTTTGATGATTAGAAATAAGAATGTTAATCATGATAATTATTATGAATATAATTACCCTTTGGATTCTTTTTATGAAATATGCAATCATGCACTTATTCTTACATACCTTTCATTTTATGCTCGGATTCTTAAGTTTCTAGCCTCCATTGTGTTGTATTTTACTCTATTATCTTATATACAATTACAGATGACAAAATACTAATGATGATAATTATTATGAATATTACAACCCTTTGGATCTTTTTATAATATATGCAATCATGAACTTTTTTACACCATGCATTTTATACTCACATTCTGGAGTTTCTTACACCACTTTTTTTTTACATGTACTGGTGGTGTCTCCTCAAAGTTATGCATTTAGTTTAATTTGAATGTTGTTACTAACATTTTATTTATTACAATTCAAACACAATGATCAAAGCTTGCCTCTCGCTCGTGCAAAGCTAACACACATTGTCTTTACATAATCCTTCTAAGTTTTGGCTTCTCTTGGATATTCATTATAACATCATTACAAAAAGCTCCCAAACCCTACAAGTAGGAAAGTTCTTCCCATGAAGGTATAGCATCTAGGATGCAAACTGAAAGACCAAAAAAATAATAATTTAATGACTTTGATACTTTGCACTAAGCTCAAAAGAAAGACACCTATTGCATTGCTTTTAAAAGAAAAAGACAAGCAGGTGGACAGATATAAAATCCAAGAGCAAGTAAATGGGCCTAAACAAGATGATGGTGCACCCAAAAGAAAGTAATAGCAAAAGCATTAGCAATTATGCAAGCCATATGTTGCAAAGTACATACGCATATGAAAAGAAAGCACTTGTTTGTATGTATGCTAGTTGCAGATGTTAATAGACAATTATCAATTGTAATTATGCTAAGATATGAACACCCAAAATAAATAAAGGACAAAGTATGGGCAAAAAGAGGCATCCATAGAACATCTCCAAGATGAATTGTTGACTATGAAAACAGATTATGTTCTATTCAACGCAGTGCAAATATTGAAAGATAATACACTATTTCACTACCCTCAACCTTGTTTGCTATGCTTACCAAGTGTTATAAAATAAAATTGAACATACTGGGAATTCCACATGGAATGAAAAAATTGCATTTGTGAAAAAGTAATGATGATACAATATTATAACTCAATTAAAAAAAAAAATTCCATCTGGGAGACCATACAACTGATTTAGCTGAAAGTTCACCAAAACTCTATATAATTGGATAAAAAGTCACCGAGTTTCATATCATCAAATCATAATGGCAAACTAGCGATATTTCATAGTTTATTAAAATATAAAATGTGATGTATATAATAATATTTTAGAACTTGGTAGTATATAAATCTCAAAAGAAGGAAAAAAACACAAACCTTCTTAATGCTACTTTGAGATCAAATGGGATATTGTAATCTTCAATATGAGAGTTGTCAAGAAGCTGTTCTAAAAATTGTGTGTCTTCTGTATTCCTTAATAAAGTCTCACTTAGTCCTGTAGGTGAAGGGAGTCCTCTTGCTAATGGAAGTAATGGTACAAGAGCAGCAAAGCTATGGGTCACAGTCTGTCTAACAGCATGATTGCTGTCAGCCATACACCGCAGGAGTGGAACCACAAACAAAGGAGCATAGGGTACCAACTCCACTCCCAAACCCTGAACAAGCAAATGCACTAGCATTCCAGCTCCCTGTCTTGCATGTGCAGATGTTGAATCTGATAACATTGGGACAACATCCTCAACAACAGCTCCCATTACACTAGATTCCATCACCTTGGCCATGGAGGTGATGCATCGTGAGGCAGCTAATCTTACAGCCATGTGATGGTGGCGAACACATGCAAGAACACATGGAAGAATAGTGAGCAACTGAGGTCTTATTGACTCGTTTACCGCAGACGCAATAGATCGAACCAACTACATAGAAAAACAAACGTAACCAAGTTACACAGGAAAAGTTTAGCTCATATTGGAAAAGAATAAAAACATGTACGAAATTAACAAAAAAATAAGGTGATTTCCCTTTTCATTTTGCAAATAACATTCAGGGGAACCTGCTACTTTTCATCCAGTGAGAAACTTTAAGCCAGAGCATAAGGAATAAAACTAATCATAGCCAATAGCAAAAGAAGCTACAAGAAATCTAGGTTATTTAACATATATAATTTAGAGGAAGGAGATAGTGGTAGAATTGAGCTGTTAAGACCAAACAGGTCTATCTGGTTCAACCAGGAAATAGACCCTAATGCAGTGTGGTATGGTTTAAACCTCAAGGGCAGAAAAGGTCAAGAATCAAACAGAAGTTTCATGAACCAGCCAAAGCTGGCTAAGTTGAGGATGCTAGTTGACCTGATTTCCTATTGTTTAAATGTTTTTTGTATTTTTATATTTTTTGTTTAAACAAATTGAACTATCTTGTTTTATAGGAATGCAGACCACACATGAACAGAGCTGATAAAGACTACCAAACTCGAGTGTCATGGAATTATTGGTTGGACTGCAAACATTTTTAAATTCTTTAAAAGAGAGAGAGAGAGAGAGAGAGAGAGAGAGAGCTGAGATTATTTGGTAAAAGAAATTAAGTAAACTAATGTTATTTGGTATGACCATGAAGTTAACAGACCTGCAGAGCTTTCCGCCCACTATCATAACCATCAATCCATAAGCTACCTTTACAATCAAAATAAGATGAGGTTGTAACCCAATTTCGTAGCTATCAATTGATAAGCTAGCTTTAGAATCAAAATAATTAAGCCAACCAGTATCTAATAAAATTCATTGAAATTATAGCTAAATTACATCAATATATATCAAACTTAGTTACCCAAGCTTCAGAGAAAAACATTAAAAAATATTAGGATATAAATATATAAGAGCTAACCATTACCTAATCAAAGCTATTCAAACACTGAGCTGTGAAAATGGAAAAGAAGAGAAAGAAATTAAATACCACATTTCAAAGCTAATTAACTAACAGGAAACCATGATAAGGATCAAATTAAGTCAAAATTTAAATAACTATATAAATATATTTTGAATGCCTATAATAGCTATATAACCAAAATTAAACATAAGATCACTCACAAATTTTGATAAATCTCTGAAAATGCCAAAAACGACACATTTGACCACAACCTGATTAAAATCAAGTTTCTGGTTGAACTTGAATAGATTTCTAATTTCATCTTTCAAACATAATACTAGTATCATTTCCTCAGCTTGCTTGCACATTGCATCATTCTCTTAGATTTTAAGTAGCTAACAACTTAAAATATTAGTTCTAGATTCAATTAGTTCACATTCAATACCAAATTTCATGCTTCATAAATTTTAATCCTCAAAGCTTCATTGCAGTGGTTGCATCATGTGACTCATGCATCAATGGTAAGCTATAGCATATAGTGAAACAAACAATTGATTTCGTAGCAAATGTAAATATAAAACAAGTTTGAAACCTGAATATTGTTTATCAATGCCTGTGGATCATTATCCATACAAGGGTTTGCCATATGAAGAATCTGCTCATCATCTCGAGGTATAGGTTTCAGAACCTCAGTAAGGCAATCCCACATCTTAGGGAGTTTGTCAAACAACGACGATCCAAATTTTTCACATAAATGCTTTAGTGCCATTTCAGACCCACGCCTGCTTAGGAAGCCTTCTACTTTAGACTTGTCTTCTCCAGAAGACACCATTGGAACTTTGGATTTGTCAACTTTAGTTACCTTACCAAAGGATAATAAATTTTGATCTTCAATAACCTCAACTGAATTTATCACAGCAGCTTGGGGTGTCTCAGATGTATCTAAACATGTCAAGCTGCAAAGGTTCTTGATTAACTTATCGTTGGGGCTAGGTTTTCTACCAATGCATTGAAAAATCAGCTCAGCAAGTGCTTCTGCAGCTTTTTCTTGTAGTAATTCCTCCTATATAGGAATTTTGGATAAGTAAAGAATATCATATATTCTGTTTATGACATAAAGAATGTACCTGTTCTCTCTTAACAGCTGCCATTAAAGGCAAAATAATTGGATTGAGTCTGGATGGTAACTGTGACATCCAGACCACTGCAGCAGCAACTAAAGCCGTCACTGTGACGTGCAAGTTGTTCTGCAAACATACAATTCATGGTATAAAAACAATAAGAAAAAAGAACAGAAAAAAATGTGATGAGAGAATAAACAAAAGGAAGAAAAAAATTGAAAAAGAAAAATGTTACAAGTACCTGAACACATTTCAAGTAACCTGAAGTAGACAAGAGTTGTCGTTTTGCAGATTCCATATCATCCAACAAATGTTTTTCTAAATTTTCAAGAAGACTTGATTCAGCAGGCAGAGTAAGGCTTGAAGCAAAATTTATTGATTCATCAACAGTTAGTGATTTCCAATCGGACTTGATGTTTGATATGTAGTCCTTGACTATGCCAGCAGACTGAGCTGAAAACAACAAGTGATTGGCTTCATTGCGCATTTTTGAGTAAGTCCTTGAAAGTTCAGCGTAAGAATCAACTGAGCCTTTAGTTGGAAAAGATGGATCAGAACATGATAACAGATCTAATAGCCATTGTTTCACATGGTCCAAAAGCCCAACTAAGAATCCCTGATCTACAACAGCACCCCTTCTTTTAAGCTCTTTAAACCAAGCAACAAGAACCATTGAAGCCACCTGAACAAAAAACAATGTTTCAGTAAAAGCAAGTGTCAAGGATCACTTATCAGTTAAACCTGACAAGAGATCACTATAAGAAACTAAAAAACAAAAAAAGGAAAAAAAAAAAAACATAAACACTTACTAACCAGTTGATGCTTACCTGTCGTTGAACTCCAGAGGAAGAGGAAATGTCTTTCCACAATGAATCAACAACAACTCGCAGAGAAGTCTCAGGCAACTTGGATGCAAACACACCCAAGGCTGTTGCAGTAGTAACACGTGTATGAATCACTGATTTCTCACTATCTGCACCTATAATTATCATAGGGATAGTGGCAGAAAGGTCAAAACTTTTATCCTGCAAAATATTTTCTTTTGCAGACCCCTCCAGCATTACAGCTCTCATTTTAGCAGCAGCTCTAAAATGGCTTTTGCGAGGGAGGGCGACTGGCCAAAACATTTTTGTAGTGTCCAAAGCAGAACCATAGGGAGTGGCTGCAATCCCAATCCAAGAAGAAAAGTACAACTCTCCAGCCACTTCCAAATCCTTCTCTGGACACTGAAATGCAAACACATCAATATTACAAATTCATTTTGGAAAAAATATTCAGTCTGTTAGTTGATATCTAAAATAGCTAAGGCATGTTTAAATAGGTAAAATAACCTGAAGCAGGAGCCTCCACACTCTCTCTGACGAACAAAGAATTTCATCATTTGACTCCAAAAGCATATTCTGGTACACTATCCTCAATGCATCACTTAATATTGAAGTAGGCCAAAACCTGGCAGCTACAGACATGGAAGAACTTCTCGTGAAACTGACTTCAAGAAGACGCTCCTGCACAAATTCAGAGGCTTGAACACGTTGAAGTAAAAAACATTTACTACAACAGGAAAATCATGAAGCATATAGATAGAACACTGTATTATAATCAGAGAGGGAAATGATTATTAAGAAAGTATGACAATCTAAAATAAAAAAGCAAAACTGAAAAGCAACTTGGGACTGACTACAGAATATTTACCAAAGTGCGGATGGCTGAATGACGAACTGAAGTTATGGTGTGTCTCATAAATGGCCATAACCGGGGTGTTAGAGTAGACAACATATAAGGATTTTCCTTACTTTTGTTAATATCTTCTCCCTGCTCTTCAAGAGATACTTCATTGAGATCAATTTCCTGCTTCCCTACCATACTCAATTTCTCCATCATTTTTGGAACCATCTCAGGCTGAGAGTATATCTCTGCCAACAAATTCATCACACTACAACAAGAGCAAACATAAGTAAATAAATCCAAGATACAATTAAGTGGACTAAAGACTGATAGGTAGCATAACTAGGGAATATGAAAATTTAGAACAGCTGAAAACAACTTAAACTTCTCACCTGTACTCAGAGTGAACAAAAACCCATCAAATATACTCATCAGATGCATAAAATGACTTGTCAAATTTAATACATAGCAATCTCATTTCAGTAGCAAAATAATGCAAAAAAAGGGAAGGATAATGGAAAAGCAAACCTGCTTGTAGATGGACTGAGGTCATCCAAGTCCAGCAAAATATCCCATAGAAGCATTACAATTGAATGTAGGACTTGGTCATCAAGTGATGCAATTGCTGCAGCAGTTGGTATCAAGGCTTCAGCAGCAACAGCTCTAACATCATCATCTGGATCCTGAAGCCCAGCCTTGCAGGCAGGCAGAACATAATCAAGCAAACCAGAAACCATTTCCTGAAACAGAAAATAACAAATGTTGGAAACAATACATATACAACAACAACAACCAAGCCATATCCCACTATGTGGGGTCAGCTATATGGATCCTTTTACGTCATTGGGCTCTATCCCCTACTATATCATCATCTATACTTAAATAAATTTTATCTTGTTTTATTATTGTTAATCAAGTCTTTTTTGGTCTTTCTCTTCCTCGTTTGATGTGTGTATTTATCATAGTTTCACATAGCCTAACTGAAGTATTTATTGATCGTCTAAGTATATGCCTATACCATCTCAAACGTGTCTCTCGGAGTTTTTTCTCAATAGATGCTACTCCGACTTTCTCTCTAATGCTCTCATTTCTTATTTTATCCATCCTCGTATGTCCACACATCCACCTTAATGTCCTCATCTCTGCAACTCTCATCTTCTGCCCATGTGCTCGAGTCATAGCCCAACATTCAGCTCCATATAACATAGAAGGTCTAAATACTATTTTGTAGAACTTTCCTTTAAGTTTTAGAGGTGCTTTATGATCACATAAAACACTCGACGCTCTCCTCCATTTCAACCATCCTGCTTATATTCTATGTAAGACATCTCTCACAATCCCTCCATCATTTTGCAAAAATGATTCTAAATACTTAAAGCTCTCAGTTTCACACAATTCGTTATCTCCTATCTTAACAATTGTCTCATTACGTCTAATATTGTTAAACATAAATTTCATATATTCTGTCTTTACTCTACTAAGTCTAAAACCTTTCACTTCTAGTATTTTTTGCCAATATTCTTGTTTAGTATCTACTCCTTCACGTGTCTCATCTACCAAAATAATATTATCTACAAACAAGATACACCACGGTATTGTGTCTTGAATATGTCCAGTGAGTTCGTTCATGATTAGTGCAAAAAGATAGGGACTTAGAGTTGATCCTTGATATAATCCTATCTTTATTGGAAATGCTTCAGTTAATTTTCCTGAAGTCTTCACTCTGGTCATTACATCTTCATACATATCCTTAATTAGATCAATATATGTTACGCTAACACATCTCTTTTCTAGAATTCTCCATATAATTTCTTTTGAGACTCTATCATAACCTTTTTCTAAGTCAATGAATATCATATGTAAATCTTATTTTTGCTCTCGATACTTTTCAATTAGTTGTCTAGGAAGATGTATAATTTCTATTATCGATCTTTCAAGCATAAATCCAAATTAATTTTCGGTTACCGTGGTCTCCTTCCTTAATCCTTTTTCTATGACTCTTTCCCAAAGTTTCATGATATGACTAATTAGTTAATACCCCTATAGTTTATACAATTTTGTATATCTCCCTTGTTATTATACAAAGGAACTAGAGTACTTACCCATAACTTTTCCATTGTGCATCCTATTTAAAGCTTATTCTAATTCTGAAATTTGAATTCTACGATAAAAATTTAAATTTCTATACTCATATGACCTACTTAAATTACCTAAGTTAAGTTGGTTACCCAAACCTTCATTAAAAAGTTGATGAAAATACCTCTTCCACC
>JBBUKS010000029.1:6559240-6600818 GCA_038050645.1 Hedychium gardnerianum
TCCACCAGTGTGCTCTTCCGTAGCTTCTCGTCCCTCGGATGCACCAAGCCTGTCGACTCGCTTCCTGTGTCATCCTTATCGTTCGCTATGTCTTTTACTCAAATTCTTTTGTTTCTAAGTTCATGCACACTTAGACACAATGATCAAAATAACATAGGACCTAATCTAACTCGGTTGATCACATCAAAATTACCTCGGGGTACTTACAATCTCCCATTTTTTGATGTGCAAGTTAGGATAAACATCATATAAAGTTATAACAGTTTAACTATAAAAAGAAATTATAATAAAGTACACAAAAAAATTGCAATTAATTCCCCCTTAACATTAATTCTCCTCCTTTGATCACATCAAAAAAAGAGGAGAAAATACTAAATAATAAGAAAAAAACTTTTAAAAATTAATTGAGCATTTATATACGAGATAGATATCTGTGTAATTTTACCACAATTTTTTCTTAAAAAAATATTTTTTAATAATTAAAACGCATTTTTTTAAAAAAAAAATGATTTTTTTTTAACTTTAGAAAAAATTTGAAATTTTTTGTCAAGGTTTAGAATAACCAATCTAATTCTAGAAAAAAAATTCATGAGAAAAATACTTTACATGAAAATATTTTTATTTAGTGAATCGAAGATTTTTTTTAAGATAATAAGTTAAAACTATGATTTAATAGTGAAAATTTTTACAAATTTTTCTAAACATGTAAACTTTAACGGCTATTCGAAAAAAAATTCAAAAATAAATCTTCTAAAAATTTTAATTTTAAAAATTTAATTTTCGTTGAGAAATTTATAAAATTTTATGCAACGGTCAAAAAATTTCATTTTTTTTTCTGGTAATAGAAAAGATAAAATTCTATCACAGAAAAATATAATTTGAAAATTACTCGAACAGAAAGATTACGAAGACAATTTTACAAAAATGTTAATAAATCAAATATTTTTATTTTCTAGCATGCATATAAAAATAAATTAATAGGTCAGAACAGATTTTGGAACCAAAAATAAATTTCTACCTACTGGATTTATCAAATATTTTTTAGGAATATCAAAATATGATATTTTTCTAATTTGGCCCCTGTAGTTTCTTACATACCAACTTAGTCCTCCAAAATATTTAAAATTTTGAATATGAAGAATATTTGAATTTAAGTATACAAGGTTCTTTTTCAATCTTTATATTTCTTCTTTTAATTTTATATTTTTATTTTTAAATTTATCAAAATCAGGTAGTGGAAATGTATATGTTAAATTAATTATTAATTTAACATTATCCTTTTTCAATACCACATATTTGGTCCTTAATTTGCACAACAATCTAGACAATAGCTTAATTTTGTCATACAATTGTTTAGGAGGAAGCCTATGTACCTCATTTACCATATCGGATTCATAGTTAAATGCTCCCCCTTTGCTGCTGCTTTCTTCGGAAGTACCTCCCCCTTCATCGATGCTCTCCTCTTGGTGACTGATCATTAGTGCTGGTCCAGTATATTCTTCAGCCTCGGATTCTTCAGAGGATGAGTCATCCCACGTCGTTTTGAGGTTCTAATGCTTGATTCTTCTAGATCTTTTCTCCTTTTCTTTATTCTTCACCTTGGGGCAGTTGTCCTTAATATGTCTTTCTTTGTTGCAATTGTAGCACTTTAATTTTTTTTCCCGTAGAAGCTTCTTGGTTTGTGACTTATTAAAATTGTTAGTTTTAAAAAAATTATTGAACTTCCTTACCATATAAGTTTCTTCTTCATCGTCAGTTGAAGATTCTGAATCTAGTTCGTCCTTCTTAACTTTCAAGGCTAAGTTGTAATTTGAGATGTCCTTCTCTTTTCGTCTTGCACATCGAGACTCGTGTAATTTCAAAGTAGAAAATAACTCTTCTAAGGTACATACCTCTAGGTTCTTGGAGTCGTAGTAGGAGTCGATGATAGATGCCCAATCTTGAGTTCTCGAGAACGCATTTAATGCATACCTTAGCGAATCCTGATTCGATATCATTTCTCCGAGGTTGGTGAGTCCGGTGATCAGCTCCTTGATCCTTGCGTGTACTTGAGCCACCATTTCTCCCTTTTCCATTAGGAGGTTTGTTAGTTGACTCCGGAGTAGGTCTCGTCTTGCTAGTTTGACTTCCGAGGTTCTTTCATGGAGCTCCAGGAACTTCTCCCAGAGTTCTTTAGCTGAGTTATAGGCCTCGTTTCGATTGACCTCCTGAGGTAGTGGCACGCTTAGTAGATGGAACTCAGCTTTATCGTTAGCCATGAAGTCGATCTGCTACTTCTTGGTCCAAAGATATTATTCTTTATCTTTTCCGTCCTCGTCTTTAGAGGCTTCAAAACCATATTTAATTGTTAGCAAAATATCAAAGTATATTTTAAAGAATACCTCCATTTTTCGTTTTCATAGCGTGAACTCTCCCTCGAACTTTGGTGGGTAGATGCTTGATTCGGTCATTCTTTAAGTAGCTTTAGACGGTGGTTAGTCCTTCTAAGGTGGTTGGGGTTTAATACCAATTGTAGGATCGTGTTGGATCGGCTAGAGGGGGTGAATAATCCTATAATAATTTAACTATTTTGTTGCTAACTTACTAGCAAGGATACACACTTAATTAATTTAAAAACAAATACATATAAAGAAAGAGGCACAAGAATATACTTGGTTACAATCGGGGAAGTTGTTAATCCAAGATAAGTGAAAACACTAAAAGACTCCTTCGGGCGGAGTAACCTTACAAATGTTTAAAGCACAGAAGGAAGATTACAGAGTTTGGAGATGAAGAACATAGTGTTTTTTTAAAAAACTAGAGAGCACACAACCTCTATTTATAGCAAAATGGTCAAGGTGATCGTTTTGCTGACGTGACCATCATGGGGGCGCCTCCATTGATTGGGGGCACTTTCAATGGATCGAAATTGATCCATTGCTGATCTGGTAGCACTGGGGGTGCCTCGAAGCATTGGGGGCGCCTCGGTTGACTTGACTTGACTTCTAGATCTAATCCGCTGCAACGAGTCCTTCGGTTGAAGTTCCTCCATTATTCCGGGGTGCCTCCATCAAACTGGCAGGTGAGACGCCTCAGAAAATCTAGGGCGCCTCCATCAAACTGGCAGGTGAGGCGCCTCAGAGAATCCAAGGCACCTCCATTGTCTGGGCGCTTGAGGTTCCTTCATTCGATGGGGGCGCCTCCAGCGCCTGGCAAGTGAGGCACCTCTAGCTACTCTAGGGTGCCTCCATTCCTTCCAATTGCATGGGTGATCTATGGTCGTTCGAAGTTGAGCTCACTTGAACCCAACTTCGACATTCTCCTCGAGCAGGCTTACTCCCCGGCTTCTCGTCCCTAGGACTGCGTCCTTCTTGCCTCGCGTCCCTCGGACAGTGTCCTTATCGCTCCACCGGTGTACTCTTCTACAGCTTCTCGTCCCTCATATGCACCGAGCCTGTCGACTTGCTTCCCGTGCCATCCTTCTCGTCCACTGCATCATTCGCTCGATTTCTTGTGTTCCTAAGTTCCTGCACACTTAGACACAAGGATCAAATCACACAGGACCTAACTTAACTTGGTTGATCACATCAAAACTACTTTGGGCTACTTACAGGAGTAGCATTAGACTGTTCATGCAATTCAAATTCGAAAAAAAGTTCATCTAATTTAATCTTTGAAAGATCTCTTGAAAATTTCTAAGCATCTACCATAGATGCTCACAAAGTATTTCTTGGAAATGTTTTCAAAGCGTACCTGATTATGTCATAGTTTTTAACTTGTTGTCTGATTGTGTAGAGTACATTGAGGAGGTCTTGGATCCGAGCATGAAGTTGACTTGCTGATTTTCCTTCCTACATTTTTATATTATACAATTTATTTAAAATTAAATCGTGTTTACATACCTTGGTATTAGATGTTTCCTCGTGTAGTTCGATCAACTTCTCCTAGAGGTCCTTGGCGCTTTTGAATGGTCCGACCCGATTCATCTCCTCTTTAGTTAGGCCACATTGTAGAGTCTGGGTAACTTTAGCATCTGCCTTGATTTTCTTCTTTGTGGCATTGTCCCACTTATCGCAGGTGACGGGCTCTTCGTCTTCTGTAGGGAAAGTGAATCCGATTTGGATCACTATTAACATTTCCACCTGAGTCTTTAGGTGGAACTCCATTCGGCCTTTCTAGTAGCCGAAGTCCTCACTAGAGAAGAGAGGTGGGCGAGCAGTACTGTAGCTTTCTTGATGGGTCATTTAAAAAAAAACCTCACATACAAAAAAAAATGAAAGGAGAATGTACCAAGACTTGGTCTTGGATTAGTAGTACGGGAGAAAAATAGTAAAAAAAACGCCGCTCGAGTGGTGTTACACCAATTTTGAGAAAGTAAAGCAAAAAAAACTTGTCCAAATATGTGATTGCACCAATTTAGACTAAGAACGAAAAAATTAAAAAAATAACTTGCTCGACTGGTAGTTGTACCAATTAAGAGCAACCCCGCTCTGATACCAATTATAGGATTGAAAAAGTGCTAGAGTGGGGGGGGGGGTGAATAGCGCTCGTGGCTTTCTTACGTTTTTCGTAAAACAAGAGAATTAACGCAGTGGAATAAAAAATAGAAACAATGCTAAAACACTTTCTTTTTACTTGGTTCACAGCCTGATGATTGCTAGTCCAAGGTCCGCACTCATATGAATGTTTTCATTGGGAAATTCACTAAAAAGCTCGGTGGTTACAAATACTTTGAATGAATGAACAAATAATAACAATAATAAACAATACCGACAACTTAGAGTGGTAGCTTGAGCTTTGGTTATCAGAGCAGCGTTTTAGCGTCGTAGAGAGCTTTTGAAGCAGCGCACAATCACGAAAGTCGTAGAGAATGATTGTCCAAAGCGGCTAGTCGAGCCTCTCTTTTATTGACCCATCTAGGTGCCTCTATTCCCTTTGAGGGCGCCTCAATCCTGAGTCGATCTGATCTGATCCAAGTTAGCCACATCTTATCCTCTTCTAGGCCCCTCAATCCCTTTGAGGCGCCTTAGTTGCTGACGTGGCAAGCTCTCAGCGACGCGTGATCTTGGTCGAGCTTATCCCATCCCAAGCGTCTCAATCTCTTTGAGGCGCCTTGTTGTTGACGTGCATCGACCAACCAGAGGATGTCATCTCATCCTGTCGCTCACCGAGGTGATTGAGGCGCCTCAATCAGCTTAGGGTGCCTGGATCACTTCTAAGCATCTGGATAAGCTTTTCTAGTCTTAAGTTATCTACATCACAGAGTTAGCACAGAAACATAGAATAATTTAAGTAAAATTATTAGATAGTCTTGGACTGTCCGATCCCAACTTTTGAATTTTCAGTGAAATCCTAGGTCGGATTGATGTAAGTTCCCTCAATGGGAAACACATCCTCACCTACTCCTCTTAGCAAAAGAGTTTACTTGTTGCCAAACATCCGGTCCTCCAGACCTGTTTGGACTTTTGCTTAGTATCCAATCTTGACCTCCGGGACTTACCACTAGACGTTTGATCCTCGACCCGTCTAGACTTTTGCTTGGTGTCCTTGACCCCAGAGCTTCCCACCTAGTGTTCTTGACCCCTAGAACTTCTGTTTGATGTACTCAATTTGCTAAGTCTTCTGCACAGTTACCTTGATCAGGACTTTGTTGCCAAGTTCACACGACTAGGTCTTTTTTGCCCAATCCATTCGACCAGGACTTCTGTCCAGTCCACTTGATCATGACTTTTTTTCCTAGCCTCAACTAGGATTTGTACCTTACCTAAGATCACTTAAGACTTTTTGGTTGAACTACCTGCATACTCAGTTAAGCTCATTAGATCATAAGATAATTCTTAACTTTGAACCTTTGTTAATATCAAAATATAAATCTGATTAGCTAGTGCTTCCGGCATCAATAATAAAAAAGACTCCCATTTATTAATTCTAGAACTTAGTGTTGGCCCAACTAATTTTAATTGGATTATAAATTGAACCATTCACTAGTAAATTAATGATAAATGAGGATTTTACCTAATTGAATAGGTAAATGAAAATTTTCTGACTTCAATTATGAATTATAAATAAAAGATTAGTTTGTATGTAATAATTATATCAATGAATTACTTTTTTTTATAGAGTAAAATATTCTATAATAAAATAGTGAAATTTTATATTGTTAGTGGAGTAATAATAGAATTAATAAGTTGAATAAATTAATTAAAGAGTTTAATTATTTATCTAATTTATTCGAGTTTCTTATTACGTGTCCATCGTCTCAGTATGCTTTCCACATAAAAGACGGGCTAAAAAATGTAATTTAGAAATTATATGGGAAGATGTAACATTTCCATAACTTTAAGAGCTTGGAAATAAATATAATATGAGATATTAATTAAATTTAATATATAATTATAAGATAATTATATATTGTGGATAATTAAAGTAATATCTAAATAGGATGTAAATAATATATTGAAAATATATATTAGATATTATTTGATAATTAAAAGATAAATTTTAAGATTTAAAATTATCATTTTGATGAGATTTGATCAAAAGATATAAGATAATTATCTATTTTGAATAATTAAAGTAATATTCAAAAAGATGATATCTTTAATATATTGGAAATATATATTAGATATTAATTGATAATTAAAAGATAAGTTTTGAGATTTAAAATTATCATTTTTGATGGGATTTGATTGATCAATTAATCGATTAATGATATGAGAAATCAAAGCATAAGTAAGGGTCTCACCTTGCCTCAAAAGAAGAAGGTTTTAGATTTTCAAGTGTTGAAAACGATAGAATTAAATTTCTAAATTATATATTTTTGGAGTGCTCACACATTACCGTCAATAGAATTAAATTTCTAAATTTCATATTTTGAAGTACTCACACATCACACATCACACATTACCGTCAATAGAAGGATCGTATTTGAAAGATTATAATTTCTACACATCCATCACATCCCGTATACACAAGAAGGAAAACTATAAGAGGTTAGTTTTATAGATTTAATTTTTTACTTAAATTTTTCATTGATTTATATTCATGTACTTAATAATAATTTATGAAATTATATAATCGCTTCCGCTATAACACAATTCTATTAGGAATAGATAATTTAAATCATCAGAATAGTTCCAGAAGTTCAATGATTTCCCACGGAAGACGCTATATCAATTTGACTAATTTAGGTGAAACCTTCAAAAAGATTTCCTTCACTGCAGCTAAAATGGACAAGTTTACCTTCCCCTTCATGAAAAAACCATCCCTAGCCATATAATTGACAAACCTCCATACGCTGAGGTAAAGCTCCATCTGTTTTATAGTCTATCAACATTTTCATTATCCGCCAAACTTTTAGCCCAGAAGATTAACTACTTAAACTGAAGGGGTTTTTAGCTGACAACCACAATGAGATGCACCAATATACCATGTCTATGAATGCAATTTCAATAATAGCCCAGATTATGATAAGCATAAAGCATTCGAGACTTATCTAATAGAATAAGAAATATAGCACCAAGAAAAGCAATGTAGTTTTTCAAGTTGATACATAATCCACCAATGTGCATCTGCATATCTATTGATGAGAAACATGAGAAATCAGCATCCAATATCAGGAATACAAATCTCACTTGTTCAGACAATTATTTGTGATGGAAATGTAAGGTTTTATTAATCTAAAAAAAATCCCCTTTTTTGCAATAGTACTTTTTATTCTGGATAGATTCTTGGAAACTAATGTATATTTCAGTCATTCAGTAAAAAAAAAAACAAGAACCGACTCGGAAAAGCTCTCAAATTCTACAATCAGGGGCAGCTAGCAACACCTTACAACTACTGGTTTGTGGAAAAGACCTACAGGGTTAGGATCTCAGGATCCTCAACAATCTTTGCAAATGTTTGTAGGAAAGCTGCCAAATCAGCACCATAGATAATCCGATGATCAGCAGTTACATTTACCTGAAAAGTGAAAGGGAGATGAGCCTTTCTTTCAAATAATATAAATTCATTCTGAAGAAACTAACCTAGTATTAATGACAATAACAAGATCATTGGTGCATGCAATTCGAAGATTAAAAACTAAAATAATGATTTAGCAGTTTCATATTATCAGTGACAATCATTTTCTCCTTAAAAGTAGCTCTTTCCACAAGGTCAAGAATAAATTTTTGTTTTAATTTGAAGCCTACCAATAACTAGACTCCAAATTGGAACAAAATTTATCTTTGAACTCTGGCAAACCCAACTTATAGAAAATTCGTTATGATTAATATAGGTAAAACAAGGTGCTTATCACATAAGTGCTCTTTTGATTTTGAACTATAGTGATCATCGCTCCAGTTGTGCACTACAATGAGCAACGTTCCCAACACAATAAAGCATGCATTGACCACTTGCTCCTACCACTTATGGTGAAGGGGAAGAGGTTAAAGAGAGGAAAAGGAAAATAGACGAAGGAACAAATTATTAGGGCATTTCAATCTACTCTTTATTTCCTTCAAATTTTGAGAATATTAGTTTCAAATGAAGATGGGAATTTGATGTTCCCACTCCCTCACCC
Organism: Hedychium gardnerianum; assembly: GCA_038050645.1. NCBI lineage: Eukaryota > Viridiplantae > Streptophyta > Magnoliopsida > Zingiberales > Zingiberaceae > Hedychium > Hedychium gardnerianum. The sequence goes on from JBBUKS010000029.1 coordinate 6,567,783, forward strand.
TATCCTATCATGTATGCAATATTCCTGATGGGGTGAATGATTTGGTGAGAAGGTTCCTTCTAATCTCTGGAAAAAAAATTCTTCATAAACTTTATCTTTAAATAAATAGGAATCTTTTTAAGTCATCCCTGCTGCTTTCTCTTATATCTTTCTTTCTTCCCATCATTCTCTCCAAGTAATCTCTCTTTCCTCCATCTTCCCTATCTTTCTATCCTAGTAAATCAAGCCTAAGAGCCATTCTAGGTGTTCTTTTGCTGAAGTGATTATTGCCCGGTAGAGATGGCGCGACAGTTTGTGAAATTACCACCTAATGCTATGGTGGAAAACAAATAAGAATGTACAAGCCAATATTAATAGATTCCATAGAAGCCTTTGCACTAAGAAATCATTGTTATCCAATAACCACAAAAAAATAAACAAAATACAGTAGAGTTGACATGCCCACGGAAATTGTCAAAGCATGTAGGATCATGATGGTACCTAAATCAAATTGGGATTACACCTCATCTATGATGCAGAAACAACAGTATGACAAACTATTGTTCTCTCAGCCATAGTTTATGGAATCCACTTATTCACATCTAGATCAACAAATTCATCCAAGTGACAGCAGTAGCAGTTTTACTAAGAAATTGGACATGTAAGAGAGGAGTTAAGAAGACTGAATGGCAAAAAGGGATAGATTGAAGGCACAGTTCAGCAGAAGCAGGTAGCAGATCAGGAAATACTTGCTCGTGACAAAGGATAAGACATGATACACATGTATGAGAAGGCTTCTAACTAGAGCATCAGAGCTTGGTATACAAGGATCAAGTCTAGGTGGTAAAGGTCATAAGACTTGAGAGGTTTATGATGAGTTAATTATATATACATATATATACCAGCAATAAGAATAGTAATGAACACACCCTACAAGGGGAAATAGGAGTAACAAGTCAATTAATTTACCTTACTTTCCTAGCAATTAGAAAGAAAGCCCAAGTCAAAGTCCTTGCATTAGTTATATAAAAAATTGAATATTACTAGTAGACGATTATTCATTAACCATTTAAATTGTAATTTGATACTACTAGTAGATTATGGCATGATATGATGATTGTATATCATAATTTGTTTATAGTTAAATATCAATAATTATATTTAGTATCAATAAATTATATATTTTGATATTGTCAATAATTTATAGTCATATTATAATTGAGCTCTATACAAAACTATTGTTAATGCAATTGGTACCTAAGAGGCTTGCTTAAGGGGAAGATTGTTGAGTCACCTGTAGTTGAGTCTGGATTGATTTTTGATGTGCTTGGCAAAAGTATCGGCAGAATATTTAACTTAGACATGTGTCAAATATTCAAATGCAAAAACTTGATAGGATGCGAACTGCAGTTGTGTGAAGGTGTAAGTGGTCGTTGGTAGATGAAGTCCTGAAGGTGAGTTCTTGGCTGAAAAAATCCTAGAAGAGTGAGCTCATGGCAGAATAAGTCATAGAAAATTAAACTTTGGGCAGATGAAAGTCCATGTGGATTTTAACATACAAGAAATCCCGGAGCACTGAATTTTTGACAGACGAAAGTCCAACTGAATCTTGGCAAACAAGAAGTCCTAAAGGAGTGGAGGAGTGAACTCCTGACAGATGGAAGTCCAAGTGGATTTTAGCAAATGAGAAGTTCAGGAGGTGGAGCTCCTGGCAGGTTCTCCCGAAAGGTCATCTCTGTGTCTAAAGAGTTGCTAGCTCAAGTGACTCGGATCAAGTAGGACATTAAGGTAGAACAATTATTGAATTCGATGTGATTATGAGTTTTGATGTTTGGTCAGGATTTAAATTAGGCTTTACATTATCATTTGACTTGTGTCTAAGTGTGCAAGAACTTGAGTATAGGTACATAGAGTACTCGATGATTCAAGGTCTAAATTAGATCGGAAAAAGGTGGCATAAGACACCAAAGAGACCATAGGACAAGGAGCATCGAAGATGATTGTGCCTGGAAGCAGTAGAGGCAAGCGATGTGATGGATGGCATGGGAAGGGAACAACGAGCTCAGTGCATTCGAGGGACAAAGAGCTTAGCGCAAGTATATGTGGGCGGAACAAGAAGGATGACATGAAAAAAGAACTAGAGGGTTGTGAGATGAAGATTAAGTGAACATATAATCGGACATGTGTAGAATCAACCTAGGCATACTCAACCATTAGATGGGTCAAAGTCAAATTACTAGTCAACTGGACAGTTGACTATGGGTCAATCGACTAAGACAATAGACTGAAACACTTACTATGAAGATTTGTAATGGATTAATGCATGAGTTAACCAATGAATTGCACAAAAAGGTCTCAAGCCATGAGAAACAATCAAGGCAGTCGACTCATGGTTGATGTCCACAACTAATGACAAGAAACAGTCGTCGCATGATTCCGTTGCATGTCGAGAGAAATGGCGGCGTCAGACAATTGATGATGGACAAGCAGTCAACTAATGAGTTTCAGATAAAGAAGTCATTACAGGAATCGATTGCGATGGGTGTCATGTCAGGAATGTTGTGCCAACAAAACACTTTGTGGAGGAGATGTTTATAAGGGTTCAAAACACAGAAAGATCTTCCATCTACAAAATACAAAAAAACCCAAATTTATTCTTCATCATTGAGCCTTAGTGTTTTATCGTACCTCTTGTAAACCTCCTATACTACATCCAAAGCTAATATTGTAAGGGGGTTTTCCACCTTTGATATTTTACCAAAGAGGAGAAAAGTAGTGATTTCTAGGAGTGACTCTCTGAAAGCATCATAGGTCGTGAACATAGCAACTTTGGGGAATCATGAACCATGTTAAATAATGTTTTTGTGGTATTGTTTTTATTTTTATGTTATTTCCAGTACTAATGTTTTTGTATGCTTGCTAACGTTGTGGCAAGAGAAAGACTTTTAATTTGCAAGCACACTATTCACTCTCTCACCCTATCCAAGACACCCACAAGGGACCAATACATGATAGGATTGCCCAAAAGGACTAAGCACCAATTGAGAAACTAAATTTGAGGAAGAAAGGAATCCAAATATAAATGGTCGGATCAAATACTCACCCGCTAAAATTCAAGACAAAATTTTCACTATGGAAGTGCCATACAGAGGCTTTTTTAGAATAAATTTTTAATTAATGCTAACCATGAAATATGATTTTGAGATACCTAGGGATGAAGATAGGAATGATCTAGAAGATCACAGATGGACAAAGAATTAACAAGAAGAATGCACATCAAATAGTAAAGCTGCGTTCTACCGTAAACAAGATCAATCAGATAGGATTTTATAAATCCACCAAAGATTTGTGGTAGAGATTGGTGGGAGTTGCACGAAGGGTTCTCAGAGTCAAAATTAGTAAAAAGGGACCTACTTAAAAAATCAAATCAATAACCTAAACTTTAAAATGGAGAATGGGTTGCCAAACTCCATATCAGGTTAAAAGGTTAAAAGAGTTAATTAATATTTTGTTAAATATTAGTGAATCCATACCTAATAGAGATATGTTAAGGAGCACAATCAACGCATTCCCAAGGTCAGCACAATCAATGCATTCCCAATGTCATAAGAATGGGTCTTTATGGTAAACTTGTGTTTTATATGTCAAAGGACATCGAGGTAAGTACACAAGATGATTTATTTTTACTATTATGGAATTACACAAGTCTAGACTTGCAGGTTTGAGAAACAAAGAAGGGAGCTATAGGGAAGACAACTTGTCAGCAAAATTGACAGCACAGAAGAAGGATGATTCAAAGTCATAATCATACACCTCTTCTGTGGATAGCAACCAAAAAGCTTATCTGGGTAATGGTAATGGTAATGTGGTAAGGAAAATGAAAAGAATTTTTAAAAATAATAATTTTGATAGGAAACAAGCAAAGAAGTTGTTGAGAAGAAAAAAAAAGGGGCAAACGAATGGTAGGTGTTGTCACTGCGACGATTAAGAAGGCTACATGAAGGACGATTGCACTAAACGGAAAAAGGAAACAGGGAAAGATAAAATAAAACCATAATCCAAGTGCAAAATTTAGAGGTGAATTGGAACGAAACTTTGTTATCGTAAGAAGAATTAGGAGAACACCATAAGGCAGGAATTGCCTTCATAGTAATCCATGATGGAGTAATTGGTCGGATCTGTACATCATCTGACGAAAGCCAAGGGAGCATCAGTGAAGGGGGAGCTACACCTTAAAATTCCGACATAAGTGAAGTACGTAATCTACCTTTAGATAAATTATACGATGCTATTAAAATGTTATCAAAATCCTTTCGTAAAATTAGGAGTAAGTATTTAGACTTTAAAAATGTTACATCTAGCTTGGAAACAAAATTAGAAAATTCTTAATCAAAATCTAATCTATAAATTTGGGGGCTAAATTTATAAAATTAAGGAAACAAGTACAAACTCTGGAACTGGCCTTAGATAAATTTTCTAATGGTTCAAATAATATGAATTTATTGATAAAAATCAAAGAACAGACTTAAAAGAGAAGAGAAAGTTTAGGATATGAAGGAATGAACTTAAAAACTGAGAAACACTAGGGGTGAAACAAATATTAGAAAAGTGTGGAAAAGTTTAATTCCTAAAAGATACCTAGTGAATTATGTTGAAACTAACCTGGTTTAGATGCTAAAATCCCAAAATATATTTAAAACTTTTAGAAACACCCTAGGATGGTCAACCATAGGAAACAAAATTTAGAATTTATGTATGGTTGATTCAGCTTCATGTTACATGTCAGATAGTTACATTTTTGAAAATTCATTTGCTTAGAAAATATTTTTCTGTGAAAGTATAACATGCAAATTTTCTATGTTTGAAATTTTAAAATTTTATGAATTTTCTAAAAATTTTAATCCATTTTTTAACATCAAAATTGAAAATATAAGTCAACTAGCATAATAGGAATCAACTGCCACCGAGTAGCAATTGACTAAACCCTAGTTAACCTCCTAATTAGTTTGGATCCACTATCTTGATGTTGTGAAATGGGGGGAAGTAGATTAAGTTAGGGACTGAAATTTCCAAAAATGAGGAGTGAATGTAAGGGTTTTTGATTAAGCGAGTGTTTAAATGTAGGGGAGAGTTCAAATGTAAGGGAGCCTAGGGCAAGATCCAGATTAGGCTTTATATTATTATTTTTGTACTTACTGCACTTTTTTTTTGCATTTTATATATATTCTGTTTTTTATTTACTTAAACAGTTTGCAAACATCAATAAGAGGGAGGAAGATTATTGGAACTTAAGTATGACCATCAATTTTGATGTTTAGGCAAAGGGTTTAAATTAGACCTTGTGTTATAGTTTGACTTGTGTGTCTAAGTGTCATGCTTGGTGCATCAAAGGGAGGAAGAGCTTGGTGGAAGGGAACGAAGGTGAAACAAGAAGAATGACGAGAAGAAAGTCGGAGAGCTCAGTGCATCCAAGGGACAAGAAACTTGACAAAAAATTGTTAGACATAGCGGAAGTCAAGTGTAGTGATATGAAGGTTGAGTGAGCATGGATTCAGGCAAGGGTAGAACTCAATGTAGGCAATCTCAAACATTAGATGGATAGGAGTTAAATTACCAGTCGATTGTGGAATGGGTTGTGGATCAGTCGACTAAGATACAACAACAACAACTGAGCCTTATCCTACTATGTGGGGTCGGCTATATAGATCCTTTTACGCCATTGAGCTCTATCCCCTACTAGTCATAGCCCAACATTCAGCTCCATATAACATAGCAGGTCTAACTGCCGTTTTGTAAAACTTTCCTTTAAATTTTAGAGGTACTTTACGATCACATAAAACACCCGACGCTCTCCTCCATTTCAACCATCCTGCTTGTATTCTATGTAAGACATCTCTCTCAATCCCTCCATCGTTTTGTAAAAATGATCCTAAATATTTAAAGCTCTCAATTCCACACAATACATATCTAACAACAAATTAAATAGCTAGCAAATACCATGAATTGATGTCCCTTTCAAGCCAAAAGCGTGATTTCTTTATTTGCCAAAAATAATTATTTCACTCAATTATAGATTTGACTAAAAGAAACAGAATAATAACTATATGTTTCCAGTACTGAAAGAATAGTGAAAAAATAGTGGTGAGGGTCGTACTGGGCGAACAGCTACTAAATATTTTATCCCTAAAAGGCTTCCATGCCGAACTTCCCATTCCTGCCTGCACTGAAAAGCAAAAAAGATAGGTGATAAGAGTCAAAAATTCTTTCACTTGAGTTAAGTTTCCTTCATATCTTAGAAGTTATCTTGAAGAAAAGCATACCTGCATTTTGAGTAAAATTTTCAGAGTGTCGACAACTAGCGCAGGTTGCATGTACTTAAGCACAGCACCAAGGGCTTGAGAACAAGTTTCACGAACAGGAGAAACAACCTGATCAGAAACATAATCGCCAAAGCTACAAAACAAAGATTAAGACACAATAATCTAACTGATGAAATAAGGAAATTTTTTGACACGAGTGAAAAATAGGTTATGGGGAACAAAGAATTCATCACTAACCGGTCCAAAGAAAGCACGCACAGGAAACGGATGGCACAGTCTTGCAGGAACTCCCAATTCTTAGCCCACGAATGTCTAGCAAGCTTTATCAACTTTGCTACTTCGGAAGTTTCAGAAGTTTCAGGAAGATTTGCTGGAAAACTCATTTTTGACAAGGATGCACAGCTCTCAAAAGATAATTTATCAGATTCAACATTCTCCCCTTTCAACTTTAAGCTGAAATCATCAATGAAAAGATCTGGTTCAACCTTGACATGATCAATATCAACCTTATAGGTGACAGATGTAGAAGTTGTCTCCAGCGGATAACCTTCCATGCTCACACAAGTGCTATCTTCCATATGCTTGCCTGCGAACCCAACTGTATCATGCAATGAAACAAATTCACCATCAGCTTTATGTCTCTTTAACTCTGGTTCAAATTCATTGGCACTGTATTGCATATTCAGATCAATTTCCCCTATACTTCTTGTTGAGCCTATAGAAGTTTTCTCATCCAAACCAACCAGCAAGGAATATTCAGATCTCTGATTAGGGTGGTAGACTCCAGCACATGAACCTTGATGGGTTAAAATTTCTCTAAGAGCCATCATTGCTCCATGACGAACTTCCCAAACTGCCATCAATTGACTGAGTTAAAATAAATTAATATAATTAGTTTAAAGAGAACTCAAATTAGATAAGGGATAACTAACTAGGATCAAATATATCATGAACAAGCTGATCCACATAGTTGCGAAATGGCCAGCTCCCACCCTGACCACGATCAAGGTTATCTTCATCGAAAGTATCATTCGAATCCTGCATATAAAGAAATAAAAGGATGCGGCTTACAGATGCCACCATACAAGCATGCATGCTCCAATAGTTTTTCCTAGATGCCCAGGCAACCAAAAATATTAAACTCAATATAGCTTCTTTTACAAGTTGACCATACAAGCAATTTTAAGTAGGCACAAGTTAGAGGGTAGATGTGAGAGCCAGGAGCAAAGCAGCTAATGCATCATGCCTAATCAAAGAAATGAATACATTAAAGCACAGCTAAGAAAGAGCACCTGATATTCTCCTTTTCAAGTTTACAATTAATTGATGTGATAAAATGCACTGTATCGCTAGCTTATACTGCAAAACGTTGATTCAGTTTTCTTCTCTGATCACTCCAGACAAGTGACTATGTGCACAACACAACTGAGTACAGGTTTCAAATGCATTGATTTTGAAGACAGTAAACCCAACTAAGCATCATTAAAATAAATCCCCCCCCAACCTACACACACAAAATATTCATGACATAATATGCAAATATTTAATACTACAACAACCAAGCCTTTATCCTACTGAGTTCCTACTGAGTGGGGCCGGCCATATGGATCCTCCTATGCCGTTGGGCTCGATCCCTTGCTATATATCCTCATCTATATTTAAATGAATTTTATCCATCTTGAGTCTCCCTTTTCCTCGATTAATGTGCATATTTGTCATGGACTCACATCGCCTAATTGGGGCATTTATTGGTCCCCAAAGTACATGTTTATATATCTTAAATGCATCTCTCAACTTTTCCTCAATTGGTGCAACCCAACTTTCTCTTTAATGTTCTCGTGTTTTTATCCTGTTCATCCTCGTATATCCACACATTCACTTTAACATCCTCATCTTTGCGACTCTCATCTTTTACTTCACTTCATATCCCAACATTCAACTCCATATAACATAATAGGTATAATCGTCGTTTTATAAAAAATTCCTTTAAGTTTTAGGGGTAATCTCAAAGAACATCTAACGTCCTCCTCCATTTCAGCCCTCCTATTTTATTCCATGTAAAATATTTTTATCAACCTCTCCATCCTTTTGTAAAAAGGATCCTAGATATTTAAAACTTTCAGTGCAGTTAACTCATTATCTCCTATCTTAACAATTGTCTTGCTATATCTACTACTACTAAACTTAAATTTCATATATTTTAGCTTTACTACTAAGTCTAACACTTTTAACATTCAGTATCTCTTGCCAAGTTTTAAGCTTAGCATTTACTCCTTCACGTGTCTCACCAAAACAATGTCATCTACAAACAACATACACGTAATGTGTCTTAGATGTGTCCAATGATTTCATCCATAACTAGTGTAAAACTATATGGACTTAGAGTTGAGCCTTGATGTAACCTTAATTTTATAGGATATATTTTTATTAATTTGCCTAGAGTCTTCACTCTTGTCATTACATTCTCATACATATTATTAATTATTTCAATATATGTTATGCTATCTTTCTTTTCTAGAATTCTCCATATAATTTCCTTCAGGACTCTAATATAAGCTTTTTCTAGGTTAATGAATATCATGTGTAAGTCTTATTTCTTTTCTCGATATTTTTCAATTGATTGTCTGAGAAAATGTATAACTTCTACCATCGACTTTTCAAAAATGAATCCAAATTGATTTTTAGTCACCTAGATCTCCTTAATCTTTTTCCTCTTACTCTTTCTCAATATTTCATGATATAGCTAATTAGTTTAATACCCCTATAATTCACTGATAACTACCATTTTGAATGAAGATTAGCATGCAAGCCAAGTATTTCAATTGTATAGATAGATGACTTACTAATAGATTGTCACTCAAGGCAAATAATCCATGCATGGATAAGCCAAAATTAGATCTAGTAACTTATTTCGCAGCACATAGAATAACAAACACAAGAATAATTGGACAATGATGAATAAATAACACGAGAAAAAACCTTACTGGTCAACAGATGGATTATGGTCCTGAGTGAAGCCATAGCTCTCACACTCAACACTCTTGATATTAATCCTAGTCATGATGTTGTTAGAGTAAATAGGCTCTCACACTCTGCGCTCTCGGTATCAATCCTAGTTACAATGCCGGTAGAGTAAAGTGAAACACTATGCTTAAGGACCTAAAACTGCACCTCAATCAAACTAATGTTAGCAACCTAAAGTCCCAAGAAAAAATGGAAACAAAGGTAAGTCACGACAAGAGAAAATATGAAATTCCAATTGCAACTAATCCGACTGCAATACTCAATTTCTAACCAAATTACTTGAATTGACACTACTAACTTGGTGACAACAATAAGTATGAGGATTGCATCAAGATTTAGATAAGCAATAGGCATATAAGCACCTGATATATAAGCTTGAAGCCATGGTTCTCTCAATGATGTGTCACATTCTCCTGCTTCACAAAGAAATTGTCGACAGACCAGAGAAAGAAAAATTATGCTTGGTAGGAGGTACCAAAGTGGGCGGGCAGCAAAAGAAGCCCCTTTGGGACTTGAAGGAGTAGGAACTAGGGAGCACTATCTTAACCTAGCAGCATGTCAGGTGGACAAGCTCGGAGACCATAGAGGATCGCAGATGGGAGATTTCGGTTAAAAATTCACAGATGACACATTTTCATGCTCTTGACTGCAAAGATGAAGAGGGGAAGCATTTTATAGATCTTGGAGCAAAAGCAAGAGCTACGTGGTATTTTGCTCACTTAAATTTTGTTCAACTTGCCACTTCGATACAATTTTTGGAGAAAGCAATTGAAGAGTATATGGAAGCAGCAAATTCCTTTGCCTTGTCAATACCACTCTGTTATCAAAGTAAACAATAGCATTCTTATTCTGTACCACTCTATGGGTGTTTTTCTTCAGTTACGAATTTATTATCTAAAACTATGAATTTTAAAGCTATTAACCTTAATTTAGATATTTAAATATTTGCTTCTTAGAGTTTTGAGTCAAATGTTAATATGAGAAGAAATTGGGACAAAATACATAAGTTGCACGAGTAACCCGTGTAGTAAGATATTGGCTGTAATTGTGTATTGGAATAGTATTGTATGATACCAAACCAGTATTTTAAACCATGGTAGGAGAGCAAGTACAAAACTCAGAAAATGACACAAGAGTGAACAAAATTATTTAATTCATATGCTTCATCAATCTATTAATCCACGAAACATAAAAAGAATCTCACTGCCATTCTCAGACTCTCTTACTGTGTTAAATCCTATTTCTAATCAAAACATTATGCATAAGAGCAGATACTAAAAGGATTTTTAAGAAAGCATTGAATATTCTATTTAGTAAATATGTTGGAAAACATTTAAACAAATTCTTATACAAGAAAAATAAAGCAGAAACAAAAAGTGAACTCCGTAGAAAATGGAACAGAACTTTTAATTTCATTTATATAGCAACAAGAAAACAAGAACAGGAAATACAGAGATGAAAGTCTTAAAGAATACAAGCATATGAGGCAATAAAGTTAGCTACCATTTTCATTTTCAGTTGGCTTACCTTGGCAATATCCAAAGTATCAGGATATGCCACTTTAGAGGTCACTGATTTTTGGAGATCATCATCCTCGGCCGAGCTTTTAGTCTGATCTCTTGCAGATACCTTGGCTTTGCGTTTTAGGAGATTTAGCTCCCTAGCACTTAACCTTTTAGGCCGATGGCCAGGAACCATAGTAGCAACTAGTTGCTGGATGTTGTGTCCTGACTGTAAAGCCCAATATCCATTGTTGGATCCAAATCCACTATAAGTTTTCTGTGCCATAAGATCTTCATCCTTAATCACATCACTGACATCCATAAACTGCTCACAGAAATCTAATCCTGAAGCCAAAAAAGTTAGGAGTGAATTCTGAAAATAGTGTGATAAATAGAACAAGAGAACTCAAAAAAAGAGATGGAATAAACATATTATTTACAACTTAGAAATAGAACCACTATGCAACTACGTCTCATGGCTATTGAGATTGAATCAGAGGGTTCTATTTTCAAAAAAAAAATTGTCTTGCTCCTAAACACAAGGGCAAAAGGATTGAAAAAAAAAATAGTAAATCAGAACCACTGGTGAAGGATTCATCAAAAAGTTAAGGATTAGTAATCCTTTTTAACTCAATCAAAATCCATTTAAATTTAACTGAATTTCATTTCTACTTCCAAAGAGTGCTGATAGTTGTTTGAAACCAAAATGTTCCATTCTGGTCGCCGACTGATACCATACCATCATATTCATGCAGCAGACTCAGTTTCACACATGAGGAATTCTTCTACCATCCCCTCGTTTCCAAGTTCCGGTCAGCAACACATGCATCCACTCTTAGTTGTCTCCATCCTCAGCCTTACCATCCCTTTTCTTCTCTCATTCATTGTATGGTTCTCCCACTTAATGCACAACTACGTTAGCTCTTCATTTGTTGTTCCAAAGATGGAGAGGTGCCTAGACACCTTCCCCGTGCCGATCATGTGTCATATGTTTAACATTTCAATTGTACTACATTAATTATAATGCCAAATTTGCAAAACTTTGTAAAATATGTGATAAAATAAAATGAAGGAAGAAATTCAAAAACAATATTTTGTTAATAACTTGGTATATTATATATAATATTTATCTATGCAACTATCTCTAAAAATATTACATAACTAGAAAGTGGTAAATATTTAGAAACTGTACTGGAATGATTTTCAATGTCGTTTGAACAACATAACCAAAAGGAAAAATAGCAGAATAAACAAATGGCATCATATTAATTCAACTAGAATCCAAAAGATGTTAAGATATTAAAATGAATATCAAATGTAATTAATATGATCCTGTAAAATTATCAAGTATGACAAATATAATTAAAATGACATGCTATAAATTTATCAAGCAATAAAAGACAAATTTTTATCTGCATTTTGTTTATGTTGAAGGGCATGGTTAACTTTGGTCATTCTTTGACCAAATCTGCCTGGTTCTGTGACCAGGTAAGGTCATCCAGCTTTTCTAAAAAATCCTCCAAGATGACCTGATCAACTTTTTTTTTTGTAATTTACAATATGATTTGACTTGAGCCAGTAAAAGATCTGCTTCAAGGTTTTCCCAGAACCAACCATCAGTCTGAGTCAACATTATAATTATGGTATAAGCAATTAAATACTAATCTCAAGTAATACCCACGTTTCTCAATCTTAGGCCACACTTATTCAAATGCCCTCCACCAAACCCAACAGGAGATGAGCCCATCAAACATGACACGGGCATATATTGTGTTTTTCTTATATCTATCAGTGTTGAAGTGAATAAAATATATCATCCCAGATAATTTTGCATCATCAACGCGAGCTGGTTTCTAACACCAAGGACAGTTGTTGGAATTTTAATAAAGCAGAAAGGAATCAGAGATCAGGAGTACTGGATCGTCCTCATACCCATCTACAGTAAGAAATTTTGATTTTACTCCAGCCAATCCTACCTCGAACTAGAAAAAAGTTAAAGAATTACATGCATGCTACATCACCATATAGGCCAAAATTTACAAAATAGAATCTTATACTTTGCCTAACACTAGGAAATATATATAAGATTTAAATGAATGGCAGAAGATTAAATTAGAAAACACTATGAAAATGCAATGCACTTCTCCAACAACTAAACAAATGAAAAGTAAAGAAATGAAGAAAGGTGAACCTTTTTAGTTTAAAAACCTGGAGGTATAAATAAAGCAGAGTCTTAAGATTTAAAACAATTAGTTTTGAGGTAGCTCACATGTTCACAATAGTAGGCAACTTCACTAATACAAGATGTTATAACGAGTAACAGAAAAATTAAATTTATGCTAACCCAAACGACGGCGAAGATTTTGCTTCTGATGGGCTAAACGTTCTGTGGGATTCTTGCTACTATCACTTGCAACATCAAACTCCTACAGATTAAATATAATATATGAGTACTTATTTCATTTCAATTTACCAAATAACACAGGAAGCCTTAAAATGGAATAAAGTAAAACTGAAAGTAAATAAAAATGAAACAAGTAATAAAAAACAAGGTAGAAAAATTGGAAATGCATACATGAACAAAGTGGAGTTGTCTAAGTCCTTTGTCTAGATATCTTGTCAACATGGACTCTCAGGAATATAAGAGATAAGCAGTTTAAGGTGTTTGGTTGGTGATTTGTTTTTCAATTTTCAAAAAAATAAAGCCATTAAAAATTGAAAAGAAGAAATAAACATTTATCCCATCATTTACCTTTAATAAATTCAAAATGACTCAGAAAAATTAATGCACAATATTTATTTATCTATTCAACTTGTAAATAACATTTTGTAAGTGGTAGAGAGTTATGTGAAAATATTTAAAGAATAAGGGTTCCTGGTAACATTACCTATTCATCAATTATACACCTTTTTTTATACTAGGTATCCATCAATTATACACATATACAAGTAGAGAGGGGATATCTAGGGATTCCTATGAGAAGAAATTTTCCCCCTTCGATATGGTATCAAAGTTATCCTTTTTGTCTCTTGTCATCGTCGTGTAATCACCTCTCCCATGATCTCCTGCACATGTATCCTTCTACATCATCAGGCTGAGACAAGTTTTTTTCAGTCCAAAAAACTATTTGTGCTCTCTTCCCTGAGACCTTGACCTATCAGCTTCCAACAATGCAACACCAGCATTGCATCATTCTGACAATTTCGCTAAATCCCTCTCTCGGTTGCACAGCGTCGCCCGCCCACCTTCACATGGCATGCCCTCATCGTTTTTGTTCGCAAGAGTCACACACTGCCACACATACTTGCAGCTTGTGACCTAGCCACATGGCATTGTTGTCACTAGTGAGCCATATGTGATCACATTGTTGCTCGTGTGTCACTCTCGCGGCTTATCAAATAGCAGCATGCAACCACCTTATCAACCCGATCTCACCTCACACCCTCTCTGTGCAACCGCACATCACCTCAAATGTGACTCTGCCACTATCATCTTGCAAGACCCAGGATGCTACCTGCACTACTCTCCCATCTCCAGCAACCTCTCTTCCATCCAACCAAGGAGCAATAGCTAGTCTGGGCTTCTTTTCTTACCAGAGCTTGAACAAAGATGACATACCCAGCCAACCTCTTCTTCATGACTCAGAGTCTAGCCCTATCAACTCAGCTAACCTCTTCTTCGTGACTCAGAGTCTTTATTGTGAGTCTTTGGTCTTATTTTGAGATGTCAAATTCTCGACAGCAAGATCGAAGAAGTCACTATGGTTGACAAGACAAAATAATCTGCTAGTCATGCATCTGTTACTACACATTTGAGTAGAATTCCACCATTGTGGTTTCAGCGGACGAATATTGACAGTTTCCCTGGCTTCAGGCCAATATCAGTGTTTCATTTCAAATAGTCACACCATCTATCTACCAATGGAGGTATCTAGATTGTTAATCTGTCTCATACCTTTGGATCCTCTACTTAGAACCTAGATTCAAATGCCTAGAAACATATCTATGCTAGCATATCATCCTTGTGCCTTGAAGCACATCTACAGGAGCATATCATCCTTCACTGTTCTCACATAACCAGTACGTCCTACCAGTGTTATATAGCAACAATGAGAGGCATTAGAGATATTTTCTTGACTCCTATGTTATATTTGTCATTTATATTTTAAATCTCTGAGTTTCCATTAAACTTATTGTCCATCAATAACCTTACTAGTAAGTCAAATTTCTTCAATCACCTTTAGCACTTCTTCTGTTTCCATTCAAAATTCGACGACGAGCAAAATAATTGGTGTCAGGCACGAGTCTCATGGACTATATCAGTTGAATGCATCTTCATTATCTTTAGCTCTCTTTGCTACAATTTCACCTCTTTAAATTCACAGTGCTTGCTTAGACTTGCAACGAATGGTTACTAATCTATCAAATCTTCAAACTCTTGAATGTGAATCAAGTCACTTAAGTGAACATGTTCCTTCTCTTCTCTTAGCAGTATTCATAAGTGTGCTTCAAGACCTTTTACTTTAGATCATTCAAATGTTTAGCATCCAAGTCAAGTTAGCTCTATTTTTGTTTTATTATTTATCATGATCATTCTTGAATGACATGACATGGTCCTTTCTAATGAAAGGTGAGTCTGAGATTTTCTATCTTTTCTTCTACTTATGCTGAAATTAAAAAGAAATTGTGCATTTCTAGCAAGTGTCTGTGCAATGACAATGCAAGGGAATACTTGTCTAACTTTTTTTCAATCATTTCTACCGAGTCATGGTATTTTTCTTTAGTCCTCATGTCCTCATACACCTTGGTACAATGTAGCAAAACGAAAGAAGCAACATCTTGTTGACCTACTCCTACACATGCATATCCCCCTTTCTTTTTGGGATAATACTATTCTCATTGCATCTTTATCTCATCAACCATATATTATTCTCCATTCTTCATGAGCAAATTTCATTCACGATATTCCCACAAGATGCTATATATTCTCTTCTACCTTCCGCCACGAGTCTTTAGATGCACGTGCTTTGTTCATCTAAAATCGTAATAAGTTTCCTCCACAATCTATCAAGTATATTTTTCTTGGTAATACTTGACTACAAAAAAGCTACCACTATCACTCTCCTAAAACACGTTGCACCTTTATATGGAGATGTGATATTTTCAAGTCCACTACTTTCTTTCCTTCTACACCATCATTATCTAAATACAAAAGGTTTTCTTGTTCTTACCTTATTTTCCACCTCTACCTATAAGCCTCTCACCACCCATGTTGATCCACGACTTGCTCCTTTTGTTGTTGTTAATTGCCCTTCTAATGCACCTCCTTGAAGGTGTACAATCAACAATCACACCGTGTAGAAACTTCAACACCTTCCTAAGACTCCATTTCAGATCCTCGGTCTAATTTGCACATTCCTACTGCATTTCGCAAAGGCATTCATTAGTATTCCTCTTCTAATCCATTTTCTTATTTTATATCCTACATATCCCTGTCACTCAACTAATTTGCCTTCCTATCTTCTCTATCCTCACATTCCATTCCCATCGATATTTCAAAGGCACTTTAGTTCCTTATGATTAATGAGAGAGATGTTTTTCATTCAAATGTCACTTGCGAGTTAGTTCCTTTTCCTCTAGGCAAGCCCATCATGGGCTAGAAATGCATTTTCTCCATTAAGTGTTCACCAAATTGAACTATTGATCAACCTAAAGCTCGCATGGTGACATAAGGATGCATACAAATTTATAGAGTTAACTACCTTCATACACTCTCAAATGCCAAGATTGCTTCAGTCTCCCTCTTTCTCTCACTAGCTGATGTCTTTCACTGGTTTCTTCATTGGCTTGACATACAAATGTATACTTTTATGCTGATCTTTCAGGGAGATCTACATCAAGCATCCTTTCTGCAATACAGCGTGACTAGGAGTATTACGAATTATTCAATGTTCTACCTCATTCCACAATCTAAGAGACGTGCCCTTATTGCCTATGTGAAAAATATTATTATAATGGTGATAACCCTATCAGGATTGCAACACTAAAAGATTATCTCCACCAACACTTCCAGAGTAAATTCTTGGGTAATCTTAAGTACTTCTTGGATATAAAGGTTGCTCGCTCAAAAGAAGGTATTTGCATCTCACATTACAAGTACAAACTTGATATGCTCAGAGAAGTTACATGTTAAGGACTAAACATGTAATTTCTCCTCTGGATCCTAATGTCACATTAGCACTAAAACAAAAAAACCACTAACTGGTCTTAAGAAATGCATGAACCTATTAGGAAAACTAAATCAGTGTAATTAGTCAAATTTTAGAAAAATCTTATGTCATGACTACTAAGTAGCAAATATAAGGATTCTACATTCCTTAAAAAGTTCTTCCAAAAAAGTTATCCAAAAGATTCTTCCACAACTAGACAATCTTAACCGCGAGGTCCAGGCTTCCTCCATTTTTTTTATTATTTTTTTATTTTTCATTTCTATTTTTTATTTTTTAGACGGTTAATTCAAATTCCTTCTCTCAATTTTTTTTCCTTCTTGATCTGTTATTTTTTTCCTCCATTGTTAATTTTTCTCTCTTTCATCGAGGTTAAACAGAGGGGGAAAAAACTCTTTACCTTTTTTATTTTTTTTCCTCCATCCATCCACAAGATAAATAGAAAAGAAAAAAAAATCCCTCAGGATGGTTAATTTGTTTCCTTCCATAGTCCAAGAGATGTGCAGAAAAAATAAAAGTAAGCTTCTTTAAGATGAAGGGAACAAATTGTTAGGAAAAATAAAAATAAATAAATACAATATACTTTCTGACCTTATAAAATATACTACTATGAATTAAATTATTATATATAAATTTGGTTTAATTTTAAATTGATTAAAATAAATCCAAATTAAATTTGTCATGTCTACTTAGTGGACTTTAACTAAATTTTACTCGATAAACATCAAATATTTCACGAGATAATATCAAAACTTAAACTCAACATTCAATATCGTAAATATAACTCAATAGTAATAAAAATATTTTAAATTAATATATTTATATTTAAGAAAGTATTGAAATCGTATAGGCACGGCAAGATGCGGTACTAAAATAGTGTCCGGTTATAAATCGAACCTTCAACACGGCTCGAAGTTTTAAACCTTAGTACACTGTGCCTTTTCCCACACATTGACAAGACACAACAATCTTGATTTTGATAGGCTTGGAAAATTCAATCAAATAAAACTCCAATTGATTTTTGGATAGGATTGCTATCGCAATCCTAAAGAATTCAAAATGAGCAATAAATGCCCAAAACTAAGAATGTGGTTTTCTATATTTGAACTAACTTCACAATATTGTTTGATCTTATTTGTTACTGTTTCTACGCAAATGTGAATTTGATCCTATGTGTTTAATTTAAGAAAGAAGAACTCAATATATTTTAGGATACTTCTAAAAGGTTTTATTGGGTGTTTTTCTTAGCAAAGAGACTATGATACTCAAAATATGTTAAAGTTTAGTTACATCTTCAATAGATGATAGCATGATAAAATGAAAAAAATACTAAATTGAGATGGTACTCACATGTCCAAAGAAGCCTAATAATTCTATAGTTAGAAAACTAGAATCTCTTAGAATGGAAAGTGTAAGGGTGTAAAGGTACAAAAAGGCCAAAGAAAACAATAATGAGTGAAATAAAACCTAATTTAATTAATTTCAATATTATTAGTTATATAATTTAGAAGGACAAGATTTATGTAGTTGATTTTAAAAAGTTAGAGCAATAACATTTTGTCAGGACGATATTGATGACAAGACTACTAGAGATGCAAACTTTTCTCCAACAATAATGTTGTCATCCACTAGTTAATCTAATTAAATTATTTTGGTGGATACAAACTCTAGTGATGATGGATCATTCCATTTACATGTTGCACATGAATTTTGGTGGCTCTTTCCTTGGGATAGAAATATCCTCCGTGTAGTAGGGTGATAACAAAAATGAACGAATCTCTTGATTAGTATATTCACAATATAAAAACAAATATTGCTTCTTTCCTGATAGCTAAAACTTTTGGTGAGTGATAAGAAAACCAAAAGGTCATGTTTACAATCCCTTCTACTATTGGAAGTTGAAAACCAAAAGGATACCCTTGTTAGCTATGTCCAGTGTTTAAAATATTGTCGTTCCAGTCGGCACAAGTAGAATTTATCAATTCGCTCGCCGACCGACACGACACCGACACCGGCACGAACTTCTGGCGAGGTCATGCTAGCTTCAGGCGAGGACACTACTAATTTATTTTTTAATTTCTATTTTTTATTTATTTTTTGAACTATTAATTTCTTTTCTTTTTTATTGTTTTAGGCCGTTAATTCTTTTCCCCTTTAATTCTTTCTCCCCTATTAATTTTTTTTCTTATTCTTTTCCTACATAAGCACATGCGAAAAAAAATTCTTAAGAATGTTGATTCTTTTTCTCGGCTAATTTCTCTCTCCTTTACCTTTCACATGGACAAACACAAAAGTTAAGAGAAAAAATATCTAAACACTACTTATGATTTAAACTAAACTAAACTATTCTGCACATAAATTTAGTTTAATTTTAACTTGATCAAAATAAATTAAGTTCAATTTAAATCTACTTGATCCTAATCATCATTTCTAGACTTTGGTTAACCCTAAATTGACTTTTACTCTATCCTAATTTTTGAAATATTAATTTAATTTAACTTAATTAATTATTTAATTTTTGAAAAATTATTTAGAATATAAATTTTTTAAATAAGATAAGATGTGGTATTTAAAAGATTTTGTATGTTCTAACTTTTATGATATCAATATAGATCGAAATTAGCGCAACAACCCTTTGCATGAGGGAAGTCAAGTACCCTTGCACCCGCTGGAAATGAACCCCAAGACTTATTAGAGCAACCACTCATGCATGTACCAACTGCGTCAACCCATAGGACATGTTCTAACTTTTATGATATCAATAGAGATCGAAATTAAAGTCATTATTTAAAGTCATCCCTTTATCCTTTTACTCTAGAATAGAAAATTTAACCAACACTTTTATATATACTCAAAATACAAAAATTACATTAATCCATGAATAATTTAAAATTTTAAAATAAATATAACATAATCAATCCTTAAAATTAACAAAATATATTAAAGATGTTGAAACCGAAGATTGATTTTCATGACCATTATAAATGTAAGGTCTCAAACTTGATGTCTCTACAATAAAACTTAAAACTAAAGATCAATTTTCATTACCATTGTAAATGCAAGTTCTTGGACTTCATGTCTTTACAGTAAATTAAAATTGACATCAAAATATAAACTCAACATTCAACATCTCAAATATAAGTAAGCATTTATAACAATCAAATATTAATAAAAATATTTTTTAATTAATATATTTTATATTTAAAAAAGTATCGAAACTATATTGGTACAACACGATACGATACCGAAACTCCGCACGGTTCAAAATTTTAAACCTTGATTATGTCAATCCACATGTTAAGCTTGTTAAAGAGGCAACTATAGATTGCATCATGTCTAGCTAAACTTGGAAAAAATGAGCGCACAATCAAACTTCACATACCAAAAATTATGAGAATAAATCACCTCTTAACTTAAGAGCAACATAAAAAGGGAAATATCTAGACATGAAAATAAATGCTTGCTTAATGTTTTAAAAACACACGACAAACCACTCAGCTAAAAGGATAAATTAGATGAATATTAATTAATGAGGGTTAAAGTTCTCTGATTCCAACAAGTTGATTAGGCCAATGAAGGAATCAAAATTCAGAACCATTTTTGCAAGTGCAAACTAATTCAAATACATGCATAAAACCACTGTTTCATTGATGATCTACACCTACATATCAGCCGCATGCATAAAAGATGCAGTTAGGATCCCATGTATTAGAGCAATTTTTAATTAACAAAATTTTCTTTAATATTCCATGTTAAATTTTGTCCGGTGAGAGTTTTTCCTCTAGTGAGATTTTATTCTCTTCATAAGATATTTATCTCCTTCACTTCATCAATTTCATCCCAATCTTCTAGGTGATTTCAGAATTCAATTTCGAGGTTGTGGTGATTGGTATTAGAGCCTAAATTTGGTAGTTCAACCTCGATACTAGTTACCCCTCTGTTCTCAATCATCATCATCAAGATTTGGCGTCACCCTCATCCACAACTTTTCTAAAGGTTGCTCCTACTCATTTGGGTTCTAACTGGACTCTCTCACCCTCTCCTTGTTTCCCCGCACAGCCTACCCCTCACCCTTCGTGAGAAATACATTATAGCAGATCCCTCCTTCCTTTGAGCCAATGCCAACGAAATTGTGACACATAAGACCACAACCTTGTTTCCGTCGCAACCACTCGCTAGCAATCTGCTCTAACTAGCCAACATCTCCTCTCACTCCGGCGGCATCAGCATCTGAATCAACCATCGCTGCCACTGCTCGCTTTGAACCAAATTCAGCACCAAAATAGGTTTGGAATGTGATCAAAACCCTAATTTTGGCACCTTTGTATTTATCCCCCAAAAAAACTGTAATTAAATAGATAAATATTCTGAAATAGTTTTTCCTTGAATGAATGAAACCTTAATTAAAGGCAAAAGCAAATGAATTACAAGTAAAGAAGGGTAGAAGCAAGGAAACATTTGGGTTAAGCAGGTTAAGGCTTAAATAAAGCACCATTACCTGTCCACCTGATGCCAACAATGGAGATCCAAATTCCAACACCTTATTAATGTCGAAACTGCAAGAAATAAAGGAATAAAGTACAACATTTCATATTCTAACTCATTTAATAAAGAGGTAAATCAATAAATGAACATCAACAAATAAAACCTTTTAAAGGAGAGTCCCGTGGTAGTGTCGGGGCATATGTTTGAAAAAGACGCTCCAACATCTCTTGAGGCATCAGAAAATCCAACTTCTGCCAACTCTACTTCTAGGGATTTTAGAAGTTCCTTCAGAGATATGTGTTTGACATTCTCAGCAATTGCTCCAACAGCATGAGCAGCAGCAACTCTTGTATCCCAGTTCTTGCTTCGGAGATATTGTGAAACCTACATTGTTCCAGAAGAATCAGTTGATTTGAGCTTGCTAACCATTTCTTAAAAGGTTTGGTTATAAAGCAGTAAAATGCATTTCCATTTGAGTAAAAATAAAGTTGTCCACCCAGACCATGCTACTGATCACATTTCAGATCCTCTTTAAACTAAAATAGGCTTATAAAGGAAATTTTCAAGTCTGCAAGCAAACCCCAAGATAGTACTAGGTATGAGAAGACATGACAACAATAGGATATGTAATAAGATTTGACATTTAATTTAGTGAACCAGGTTGCTCTTTTAGACACTAAAGTTCTCACTTCTCAATACCAACGACAATCATTATCAATTTGCAAAGAGCAATAAGCCCAGCTGAAGTATGGTGGATAATCTTAAATTTCAAGGTTACATGATGTTGAATAAGCAAATGTGTCTCTCAAACATTCTCAATCATAAACCAAAATGTTGCAAAGTTTGTGTCGAAGCAGAAAAATAAACTGCATGCAGAGCCAGCTGCACAGGCAGAGGCACTGAAAAGATGTGCATGATTAAAAGCCAAATCACCACCTAACAAAAGCTTGACTTGAAAGACTCCAAAAAATATCTACAAATAACCACAGTTAATAGCTAAAAGCAATCAGGTGCTAAGCAAGCGAGCTCTCTTATATGGCAAAAGAAGTGCATGGAGTGGAGGTGATCTATTAGCATATCATAATCAGCCAATATGAGTATATCATCCATCAATAAATAAAAAGGGGTGCATGAAGCTCCCGCCAATACGGGGTCCCGGAAGGATCTATTGTATGCAACCTTACTCTGCTTTGCAAGAGACTGTTTCCGAGACTCGAACTCGTGACCTCTAGGTCACACGGCAACAACTTTACTGTTGTGCCAAGGCATCAATCAATAAATAAATATATCTTTATTGATCAATAGAGTAAATGAGTACATCATCATCAATCCATAGAATGTAAATGAGTATATCATCAACAATCCATAGAATGTAAATGAGTATATCATCAACAATCCATTATTAATTGCAGATAAATAGCAAAGAAATCCTACTTAATATCGTAAGTAATTAGTGATAAATTACTACTACTGATACCAAGTTAATGAGATGCCAAAAGAAAGGGAAGAGCATAAATGAAAAGGCAAAAGAAGAATTTTGACAAGATAAGAAAATACAATTATGATGAAAAAAGACTCAAGTTTACTATAACAGTTATGTTTAGGGCTTCAGGCATATGATGCAAAGTTAATATAAGCTAGCCACAGTAGCTAGATTGATGATGAAGACAACAAAGATCCATATAAATCAATTTGCGTAAGATCTAAATCAGATGAGGATGAAGAAAGAAAGAGGTAATGCATTTCTGCATAAACTTGATAAATTAAGGAAAAAATTCACTTTCCATGAAATAAAATAGATACGCCAAAGTTACAAATGGTAAATAAAAGTCAGATTCAATCAAAAAAAATATTACTATTTTTCAGAAATAGATTTTACAATCTTAAAATAGCAAGCCGAAGGTGACCATCCATGTAGAAGGAATAGACAAGGCATTGATAAAGAGGCAGATCAGGAATCTATATTCACCAAAGCTGACCATCCAAATAATTGGATTAGCTGAATCTAAAATTAAAACAAGTGAACAAACACAAGACAAACACAATTTTTCATACAAAAAAAACATATAAGTTCATGCAAAATGAAAGACAAAAGAAACATAAAATTCTATCTCATACTGTTGAGTACTCAGCAGGTGCAAAAGAAAGATTGAGAACTCAAAGGAAGGATAATGATAAGATGAATATGATGCCGCACTAAGAGGAGAAGGATAAGAACCAAGATAATGTCATTAAAGAACATTTAACCCTAGTTGTTCCTTTGTCCATGTGATGATCCTAATAATACTGTATAGGGGCAACAGTGAAAAAACAACAATAGCCAACTTGTTCAAACTAAAAAATTCTACAAGAATTCTTTACAATGAGATGTGTGGAGTATGAATATATGTCCAGAAATGCTGAAGACAAGAAAAGAAGAACGATATCAAAATAATTAAAGAAAGAAACTTAATCACTTAGTAATTAAAATCTCAACGTGATAAAGAACCATTTTCCTGTTGGACATCAAGTTGCATAAAGGCAAGTACCCAAGTAAACTCTTCTACTGTGCAAAACAGAAGAAAATTTAATAGCATTTAACTTCTTCAACATATCAAGCATGTTAAAATGGCTTCTAAGTAAGACAGCTACAAACAACAAGCTGCGAGGTTTAATCTGATGATAAAGAAACAATTAAAACTAGGATTTGGTAATAATAAAGAAGAAGATCAATATAGCAAGAAAGTGTCAATACCTTTTTTAGAAGGGAGTTCAACTCTTGAGGGTGTGACTTTGCAATATCCCCAATTTGCTTTGCAGCAGCAAATCTTGTGGCCTGAGTCGAACCAGCTAAATTTTTGTTAAGAGGAGTTTTAGATGAGAACAGATGATGAGAAAGTTTTTTAAAAAAATGCTTCAGGTTAAAATGCAGGCCAAAAGTCTTACACACACACACACACACACATATATATATATGTACATATGCAACTTAAGATCTAAAGGATACTATCCAATAATGTGAGCAACCGATGAAGCCGAGATGAATGTTGAGCCATAAAGATGGGGAGATTTTGAGTTCACTCATTCAGCAAGAGAAGTTGTCCTTGCTTGATCAATAAACACTACTAGGCTCTGAGCGTCCAATTGGTTTTGCACACAACTCCAAATAACTCAGCTAGCTGAGCAGCATCTTGCACATTTTCAGCATGGAGTTGTAATCAACCCACAATATCCTTCATTAAAATGTTCACAAAACAAGTATCAATGTTTTGGGCTAAGATTTACAAATTATTCCAGTATATAAATTATAAAGTACTGACAAAAGGAAGCAGAATATGCAAGATAAACGGAACAAACCAACAGATTAAACAGTATCATAGTAGTCATAATAGTAGCAAGAGTAATAACTTAAGAAACAGCAACAATATTTTCACTGAAAAATAATGGGCAACTGAGTCAAAGGAGGATAAAGCCACAATGAGAAGATCTCGAATGCTATATACTTGGAAGTTTCCTTTTTTTCCTGCAGCTACAATAAGACTAAGGCCAAGTTGCATAATGAAACCTTGTGTCAGCAAAAAATCTTTAGGAACAATTCACAGCTAGTATGCTTTTTGAATTTTTTAATAAAAAAATGGAGAATTGTATATGCACCACTGTTCTCAAGATAATCAAGAATTTAAGTCCCTTAGTGCAAGAACTGTGACTAGCTATGAGATGAGAATGATGCAATTAAGAGAATAACGAGTGATGATGCTTCTTCTCCTAGACATTCTTACCCAATCTAGTACACCCCATCTAAGCATCCTGATCCAATCCCTCCTTTCAATTCTCACCCACCAACATAGCTTCTAGTGATCCAAAATTGATCACTGATGTTTTTTCACAGATGGAGGATCTAGTTTCCATGCCAGCTGCACCAGTCAACAAGATGAACCATCCTCAACTTCATATACCAACCAGCTACAAAAGTTAGTTTGTTTAATTTTGCAGCCACTATGCAGGTGATTAGCTCAATTAAGGCCCAAATCTGGAAACTGTTTCTAAGCTCAAATTGGTTGAGTGATTGTTTTTTGTTAATGCTTTGTCCCATTTTGAAAACAAGAGACACATTTTTCAGAAACAATTTTGTATCAATTTAAACTGTATGGTCACTGGTCGGTATTTGTATGAAATATGGAATAAAAACAATACTTTTCAGCAAGGTTTCATATCCCAGTTGAACAATGTTCTTCTAGAATTGTAGGTAGCACAAAGGATAGAAAATATTCTAATCCATTCAGTGAGGCTCTAGAATTATTAATGATAAGGAGCAAGCTCCTCCATGGTATATGGACAAAATAGTTGAAGAGTATTTGAAGCAACCAATTTTCTCACTATGATTAATGAACTTCCATACTGCACAGATGTAATATGCTTCTCACAGTTTGGCTAATAAAGCTATAAAAGAGCAAAACTTAAATTTTTAGTTTTTAGATGCGGATACACTACATCAACATCATTTTGTCATGCTTCTAATTAAATCATGATCATAAAAATTCATTTTCAAAGTAATATAATCATCTTTTAATAGTAAAACGAAGGACTTATGAGCCCTGAGGTTTTGTCTCAAATTTTTTATATTTTTGTTAAATGCCACGTGGAATTCAATTAAGATTTAATATGTTAATTTAGTTTTCACAGATACCACTCTTGGATAGACATGTTAATCTCGTGTTAGAGTTAATCCGAATCTGAATCTCGCAAAACAAACAATCCTAACCCCGAGAAACTTAAACACTTGAGGATGTCATCAGCAGAATGCATGCATCAACCAAAAGAAAGAAATTCAGCAAAAATCAAAATTGATACCCGACTCGACCGGCAAGAGGCGACAGATCGACGAAGGAGGGAGCACACGCAGCGAGGCCCGTCGGGACAACAGCAGCGGGCGGCGACCGACTTTGCAGGGTGCACGAGGGCGGCGGCGGAGAATACCGACGGAAAACAAGCGGCGAGGGGAAGGGAAAGATAAGCTCGGGGATGGATTAGGATTTAGGGCTAGAAAAAATGAAAGGCCCGAGAGGCTCACGGATTTCATCGCTTGCATATATATAACAGAGCTTGGAAATGGGGATTTGGGGGAATCGGGGAAGGGTGAGGGTATGTGAAGGGAGATGGAAAGACGAGTGAGAACATCGGGCGATTCGAAGCGGGACCGTGGGTTAGTCGGGGATCCGAGTCCGACTCGACTTAGATGTCTCTTTGGGGGTCTGTTTTCTCTCACAGTTTACGATCCGTTTGGTTCGGACCCGATTATATACTATTTATTATTGGTATTTAAGGAAATTAATTGCTCAATTAATTCTCTTTGACATTTTAAAAGTTTTACTAGTTTGCGATCCATGTGATGCGCAAGTGTAAATTTTCTTTTGGTCCGAAAGTAGTTTCATATTTCATTTGTAATATGCTTCAAAATATTGATGAGTATGTTGTAAATCTCGATTTATAAAAATAGATTCGAAAATGAATCATAACTTATGGATATATTTTTTATTTTAATAATTAAGATTTTTTTTCAGAATAAAATATCTAAATTCCCATACTAATATGCTTAAAATTTGGGCCAAATTATATCCAACTTAAACAATTTTGATACTAATATTTTTTTTTCAATTTAGATAGATAAATCTTCGAATCTATTAATTTTGAAGGTAATTAATCTGACTTCATAGAAATTTTCCGTTGGCTATCGGAGTTAATCTGGGAAATATAGATAAGTCTTGATGGATGACTTAACATCACAACAAACGTATGAAGTGTTCTATATGAAAATTAAATTCTCATTATACGAGCTCATCCTACATTGTATCGTGCCCGGAGACATTTATACTAATTTACATTTTTAATCCAGTATTTAACTTATTCATAAAGTCTAATAATCCAATAAATTGACCACACTTTTTACTGATTTTCGTAAGATAAAATCCTTTATTTATTTTAATATAAAGGATGATTTTATTTATTTTAATATAAAAGATGAATTAGTAGATTGGTTTAGAATTCATTCGTAAATATAAATCAGTTATTGATCATTTTCTCACCTATCTAAAATTAGGTAGAACATAATTTTCATTCTGCCTTTCTAAATTCATAATTTTCATTTTTTTTAAAATAAACTTTCACAAGCCCCTGGGACATTATGGTTAGTAGACAGACGAATTTTTCAAACAATGGGAATTCGATTTTTACACATCGCAAATAAACATCTACAGCGCTCGAACCACTTTTCGTGTTGGGTTGTTCCTCGTTGACTCATTTACACTTCCTGAATTTATCAAGGCCGATGAAAAACTTGTATGAAGTCGAATTAACCACCTTTAGGTGAATGAATAGTAGAAATACTTGAAACACCTAGGCATACAAAAAGTAAACTTGGACAAATAAGATTTTTAAGAATTGATGAATTATAAGCAACGAGTCACTCCATTAGCTTGGCTTCTAAATATGATTACAAGCTCACGGCTTGACTAAGTATCGTTCTCAGGATAATAGTGCAATGGTTAGGTCCTTTAAGTGATTAATGAAGTATCTAAGGATTGAATTTCAACTGTAGCGCACTGCATAACCGTTTAGTGTTGGAAAGTGAATGTAATAAAAATGTAGAAAAAAATAAACTCTATTATGCATGGATTATTTAGTCCCACATTAAGAGTTTTTTTTGGCTTTATTATTGGTTTAAATTATGATATATGCATTGATGTTGTAAACACATGCATAAGAAGAAACTCTCTTTCATTGGATATATTTTCAATTTGTCATAATCCACCAATGCTTAGTGACTATCACAGCTCTCCATCAAGCTAATGAGCTTATAATCGTGATTCATCACCTAGCTACGAAGTAAACACATGTGAAGTAAATAGATCAATTTATTATTTCGCTATAAAACTACCGAATTCTATCGTCGGTCCAAAACTAATTCAAAATCGAACCAAATTCAAAGTAAAAATGCTCTATTGTGGTGTAGTAAATGCTTGATTTTATTTTATAATTTAACTTGATTGAAATAATTTTTATTGTATTATTTCATCATAGTTTAACGAAGTAATAGAGTATATGTTACTGTAAAAAAAATTAAAATTTAACGAAGTAAGTTATATGAACGACTTCATAATTTTAAACTATGACGAAGTAAATATTTTTTTTAACTATGTTACTATTTAAATTCGTCGTAGTCTTTTGTATCATATTACTCCACCATTTATTTATAGTACAGAAGTAATTAATCATATTTTACTGCATTATAATTTTAATTGAACAAAAGTATATATCACAATATTTTACTACAATACAATATTTTTCACCGTCAAAATTTAACAAATATATCACAAATATCTATCAAATACAATCCAAAAATATATTCACAAAAGACAAATTTGACCAAGGTATCCATAAATCTCTAAATAAATCCAAAAATTTATATTACAACCTATACTTAGGCACCCACATAGAAGTAGACGAATCAGTACTATGTATCTTGCCTTGGCTTGTAATGATGTATCGAAAAATCTACTTCTTTTCGGACACCTTAGAGTTTCATTGATGGTGCCCGAGTCACTTGTCTTATATCGAGAAATAGTTCCCTACTAGAAATAAGAGCCATGAAGGAGAGGCACAACCTGAAGAAGAAACAAGAGCTTGAAGCATTTGGTGGATAAAAGACTTCAGTTAAGGAACATAATTATTCGAATGAAATATAAGTTTCAAGCATTGAAAAGAATCAATCCTTCTCTTTGGTTTTGGGGGTCATGCATCGCCATATCCCAGCCAAGATACTGCCATAGACCGATTGGTAAACACTAGACACGGCACAAGGGACTGCTGCCAATGGATTGCACTGCCATAAAGGAATGCTACAGTTGCAACAGCTATTAGTGGCAGCAAATGAGATTATTGCAATATTGGTTCAGAACTGCACCAACTAGCACAGGAGCAAGCACAACCTGTGAAGCTACAAAGGGATGTGAAAATGCGAAAGAAAACATAAGTTAAATTATTTGGCGTTCGCTGAACCTGAACAGTTGACATGAAAAGCCCTATTGGATCAACTGCGACAAATCTTCCAACAAATTTAGATGTAAGAAAAGGTGTCATTATTTGCAGTTCAAACCTTGAGAAGTTTACTGCTAAGAAACCGGTAATGATGTTTGAAAAAGATAATGAAAAATGAAGAGGTTTTATTACCACAGACATGAAAGTGCTTACTGCGTCATCACCACAGAGAGGGCAACATTTCCCTTGGAACACAACTAAATCGTTTTATGAAACTATTTTCTACAATCTAAAGATGTAAAATATGTTCGTGCTCCATTATCTACCTTGCAAGATAGGTAACAAGATTACTTTCGATGGCTGCAGTGGTAATGGTTATTCTCAGTTTAACACGATGCAGAAACAGAATTATGTAAGCAATGTAAGTGCATAGGAAGACCTCTTGGGCAGCAACTGACTAATATCAAGCCGACCACATAGTGAGCAGCAACTTTAACAACTTGCTGGCAAAAAAATCGGACAAAGGCATCACCTATAAAAGATCACACACAAAAAACACTAGGTTTACAGAGAACAAAACTTAAAATTGAAACTTCTTATAAGTTTGTATATAGTGAATCAGGCATCAGAGAGTGGAGCACTTTGAAAACACAGAGTTTCCTAATTTAATTGTATGGAAATATAATTGCATTTTCACATACTCATCAACTATAAAATATATATCTGGATAAGAAAATGTTGCATATTAGAGAAACAAGATGAGAAAATTATCAAAACAAAGTTCATCACTTGCATCGCTTAAACGAAAGGAATTGAACAAAGACATCCTTAAGGTACAAAGATTTTAGAAAATTTGATTTTTAGGAAAAATTGTATAAGATATTATTTCTGAAAAGCTAACAGTGAGATTTGTTTCTAAATTAAGTAACCATAGCTAAAGGTAATGAATTTGGTATTTTTCAACTAAAGGGAACCTTGTTCTAAAAGAGCATATTATATGCCTCTTAATATATTTAATCACATAAATTATTATAAAGAATGTTGGAATAGCCCCAAAAATATAAGATCTTCCATATATTATCTCAATTTTATGTACTCCATAGGTTGACCTACTACTCTCCTGAGAAATAAAGAAGAGAATCTCAATAAATGGAATCATCTAGTTTTCTCATCGAGAATAGGATGGAAACCTACTCGACTTTCGTATGCATTCGTTAAGAACACATAAAGAATCATTTGAAGCATTAAGTG
Organism: Hedychium gardnerianum; assembly: GCA_038050645.1. NCBI lineage: Eukaryota > Viridiplantae > Streptophyta > Magnoliopsida > Zingiberales > Zingiberaceae > Hedychium > Hedychium gardnerianum. The sequence continues at coordinate 6,598,584 of JBBUKS010000029.1, forward strand.
AAGGGACAACCATATAGAGTATCTTGGTTTCATTCATTCATAAAAATTGAATCTAATCAACTAAAAAAGGCAGTGGCAGCAAAGATGTATGTTGAAGCTGTCAATATGTCCATATAGAGTAAATATCACTTCAAATTAAAAGTTAGGCTCGTATTTTTTAATATACGAAGTCTAAAATAATATTTATTGTATCAAATTTAGAACCAAAGTTAATAATCATATATTACTTCGTTATTAATAATTGTTGAAGTAAACAGTAGCGAAGTATATCAACAAAATTTACATAGTGATATGCATGGAGAAAGATCCTCTCTCACGCGTGGGCATGCATGGTGAAAATCAAGAGTCCGGATTGTATTGATTTGCGCACGTCAAAGGCCGAAACAATCGCGAACAACCAGTGTTAGGTTGTATATGTGATCTTCTCGTTGTATCATGATATCGGGCGGGATAGTGATTATCCTGCAGGCTAAAGAGAAGAAAAATTTATGGAATAATCAAGAAGAGAAATTGAAAAAAAAAAAACAAAGAGAACCCACCATCCTTTGGGTTTATTGAAAAGAGAAATTTTTATTCAATAACAAAAGGTAATCCCTCAAACAGCTAAAATGATGCTTAAATAGACAAATCATAACCCATAAATACCAAAAATATCCTAAATATCATAAAATAGAAATTACTAAAAAATAGTAAAAAAATGTTCTGAGCCACCTAAAAGATCTTAAATGATATTTTTCAAGTGGGATAACGATTATCCTGCGAGCTAAAGAGAAAGAAGATTTATGAAATAAACAAAAAGAGAAATTGGAAAAAAAAAACAAAGAGAACACGCCATCATCTAGGTTCACTGAAAAGAGAAATTTGTATTCAATAACAAGGGTAATTCCTCAAATAGCTAAACTGACGCTTAAATAGATAAATCCTAATCCAAAAATATCAAAAATATCATAAAATAAAAATTACTAAAAATAGTATATAAAAAAAAAAGATGTTCGGAGCCTCCTAAAAGATCTTAAATAATATTTTTTGGATCCAAAATTTGACCAGTTATGAGTTTCACCATTAACAAATCTAGATCTCTAAACGAGCTTCAATTCAAGCCAAACAACAATTTGTTTTGATACATGAGTCAAAAGTTATGACTCGGAAGTCTTCTTGGGATCTTCTTAGGTTAATCATGCATCATATCTTAAGAACAGAAATCCAACATGACTTCAAAACACAACCGTGATCGGACGCTCAAGCAGAGGCGACCCACTCGGTAGTCGGGCAACATGTCCACTCGACAATCCGCCACTCAGCCGACTTGACTCTCAAAGTTTTTGACTTGGAATTTGACATCTCGACTAGGCACTCAGGAGCATTCAGCCAACGACATCTCACTCGGACTCGTGAAGTGCTCGGGCCACTCGGACCTCGCGACACATGGGAGCAGCTCAGTAACTTCCCATTAGAACTTGGGAAGTTTGATTTGTAATTTCAATTCAACATATTCTCCTATATCTTGGGTAAAGATGGTCTAACACGGTTAACGAGTTATTTATTATCATCTCCAAACCACTCAACAATTCAATGTGATTCTCCAGAGATGGGGCACGAAAGTACCGAGGGCCATAACCCTTCTAATTGTGTTGTAGCAGCACTTACTACAAGATCGCTTATATAATTTATCTAATGCATTAGTAAGATTTAAGAAGTTTAAATATTAATTGTATTTAAACATTTAAAAGTTGTTTATATTTTTTTTATATACATTTTAGAATAATTAGATATATATTTCATGAAGAACCAGTCATATTATGAGTCTATAGAAAAATCTCAAACATTAGATCATCTACATAATATTTTTCTCTCTGGCGAAATGAAGAGCTAGAGTTTTTTATGGTGTGATTTTTTTGTATTGCGTCAATTAGCCTACTAAAAAACACTTAGAAAGCCAAACTAAGATAGAATTTGTTTCTGAAGAGGAAGTTTAAACTGAAAGACAAGCTGCATACTTATAATTGTACTAAATGGATAACCAAAAAAGAGAAAGATCTGTTATAAAACAAGTAAACTGATAACTAAAATAGAGTTATCGAAGCAGCAGAATAATAGACTGATGAATAAAAGAACGAAATCAGAGTTATCTGGTCGAAGCGCCGGCGTGCCGACTGGATTTAGAGAATCTATTGCCGCCCCACGGTGCAAAGGTTCTCCGGCAAAATCCTCCCAAGATCCGACAACCACTCGCGG
>JBBUKS010000029.1:6601354-6625680 GCA_038050645.1 Hedychium gardnerianum
CCATCTATCACTCGGTCAATCACGAGAAGGGCGTCGGAGGCTCTATAAACACATACTTAAACTTCCACCCCTTATGAGAGGTCGACGACTCATCCAAGAAGCAACTCTTCGTTCGAGATTGGAAGGAAAAAACCCCAGGCTCCATCTTTTTCGGATAGAAAAGGTAATAAAAGGCTCGGGGAGTAAGGGGAACGTGATACATGTGAAATATGATGATGGCCCCATAGATCTGGCGAAAGATGTTGGGGCTGAATTGCTAAAGAAGAATGTGGAAGTATTGGGAAAGAGCAGTGAAAAAATTCGGGAGAGGGAATCAAAGACTGTCTAAGAACTGACTCAAGAAGAATGTCACACACTAGGGCGAAGGATGATGAGGTCGGTCGGTCGGGCTCGGGATCATCAATCTATACTCAATTGGGATCTCATACTGAACCCTCACCACTTCTAAATCCTCGGTGGTGAAGTATACCACGGGCCAGAAATAGCCTCACCACTTCAAGCTTTATTACTCTCTTCCATACCTTCGCCCTGGCATGGAAGAGAGTAATAAAGAAGGAAGAAAGCCAGAGGAGAATGAGAGGTTTAAAGCATGGAAGGAGAACTTACAACTAGGTCGAGATCGAAGAAAATGAAGAAGGAAGCAACAACGGCGAGAATGAAAGAAGGGCAAGTTTCTCCTCTGCCAACTCTAATAAAGCCTCAATCAGGACATCCCGACCGTCAGATCTAAAAGATCAAAAGGATGAGATGATACTAGGGTTATCCGATCCGATTCTCGAACCGCTAGAATCTCAACAGTCTTGATGATGTGAAAATCCTAGAGTGGTTTTGCCACGTGTTGGGCGTGGATCGGTCGACTTTGATGATCGATGCAAGGGGCAAATCACCATCTCAATACGCCATCATGCCTATTCGAAACATTAATGAACTTGCATCGTAGATTCCCAAGGAGGATATCATACTCTATCCATCCATTCAAGTTGTAACAATTCAGCCGACCGCCGACACAAATTATCAGCGTACCCGATTGGAAGCTAGCAAAATTCAAAATATTTGTCCGATCAGTCGAGCATTAGCCTCATTCGACCAGACTTGAAGGAAAGGCTTGTGATATGGAGAATATGGGGGGAGGGGGGCTCTTGAAAAGCTGACGTGGAAGTCTCCGACCGAGCGCTGAGGTAGAAGTCAAACAAAGCTGGTCAACGGGACAAGAGCACCCAACCAAGGGCATCCTCACCCGCTCGGAGAAACCCGTTCGGAGGAACCTGCTCAGAGGAACTTGCTCGGAGAAACCTGTTTAGAGGAATCTGCTCGGAAAAGCTTTCCGACGGGCACGTCCTACGCTGCTCGAAGAGGCAGAAACCAATCGACTAAGGACTCCTGATTCAAATGGCCCTCCTCATCTGCCCGCCAATGACCTCCATATCCTGATCGACTGGCCCTAGCAGGTTAGCAGATACCCAAGCGGATAATCTCAGCCCGTACAACATAGATTCTCCCGTTCGGCTAATCTCTAACCCCCACTCTCATCACAACTGTCAAAATAGATAGGGTTATGAGGTTGACGTAACATAGACTTACTAGTAACTCATAAATATCCAACGTGCGAGGAATGACGAGAGTACGATTATGACATCCTAACAGTACGTGTGTCCCCCTTATCGCGACAGTCCCTTCTTACCGTGATAACATGTTCCATTAATGAGGAGAGTATCATCCCCAAGAAGATATATAAATGAGTCTGTTCATAAAAACTGAGATACGCTTTTACATCAGAATGTTATTCTACTATTTTTCTCCATTCTTTTCTTCGTTCATTAACTGACTTGAACGTCGGAGTGATTGCACCGGACACTCCCCACCCTCCCCTCTAATCCTCCGGCTCTATGTTTTCTTTTCCGCAAAGCTCTTGACTTTCTCCGTGCAGTCCACCAATATTCGAAGACTTGATTAGCTTCCCTTTCAATTCATCGGAAGGATCTCACTGTAGAAATAATAGATATTTGATAAATATATTCATTATTGGCATATTAACCACGCATACTGATTTTAATATATATTTCACAAATTTAAACTTTAATAAAAAAAGTTTTTTTAATCATAAAAACTGCTATTTCTTGCATGATCATAGGTAACTAAGTAGGACAATATCATCTTAAAAAATAAATAATATAATTCCAGTCTTAGCTATAAGAAAGATAAAAGACAAATAGATTAAAAAAATTTAATGTGAACATAATATTAAATCAGTGATGTCGATAATATATATATATATAAATATAAATATATCCTGCGCGATTATGCGCACTTGAGACCCCTAAAATTGATTAAGCACCTCAATTATTAAATCAGTTTTTTGTTTTATTTTTTTAACTCAAGCGCCTCAATTATTAACAGAGCTTTTTTTTTTGTTTTTTTTTTTTAGCTTGAATTAAGTCAATTAAATTTTTTCTTTAGATTCAGATATTAGACTATAGTATTTGAGTTAAAAAAAATTTAAAAAAATAAAATAAATGCTTACGGTATAGTATATAGTATTTAGGGTGTATAATTTTTTTTTTTATTTTTTTTTTAAGGTTTGGGTTTATGATTTATGATTTGAGATTTAAATTTAGGATATAGTATTTAGGATACGTCATTTTTTAATTAAGGTTTAGGATTTAGAATTTGGAATATAATATTTAGAATTTAGGATTTAAAAAATTTATAAACTTTTTTAAAAAATATATTTTAAAAATGGAAAAGTAACGGTCAAAGCGCGATCAATTCGAGACCCCTCAAGCACATGTCACGCATAGGTGCACACGTCGAGTTGCACAACATATCTATATATATATAAGATTGATATGTTGCTTGATTGTCCGTCTACAACGCATCCGTGACTATGATCTATGCGCCTAGAAATGATCCAAGCACTACGATGCATTCACAATATTGATCCAAGTGTCTGGAAATGATCTAGGCGCTGCGACGCGTCCGCAACCGTGATTCAGGCACCTGGAGTGATCCGACAATCTGCGACACGTTTGTGACTATGATCTAGGTGCTTGAAAGTGATCCAAGCGCAACGCATCCGCAACCCTAATCCAAGCACTTGAAAGAGATCCAACGCCTAGATCACTTTGTACGAGCTTAGTTTTTATTATTATTTATTTATTTTACTCGGAGGATTAAGTTAATAAAATTTTATATTTTGGATTCAGTATTAAATTATAATATTCAAGTTAAGGTATGTATATGATATTTAAGAAATAATATTTAATTTTTTTTTTAAGAAAAAAGGTTGACTTATCTAAATATTGAGGTGACTGAAATACTTTTAGATGTCTCAAGCACCACGTCGCGCATCGGTACGGATGAGTCAATATGCACCATGCATTGTTAAAGTTAATACCTTACCAATGCTTCACCGATTTGAATCATTGTTCTAAATCTGAGATCGAGATTATTGAGATCACATTAAAATTACAATGACACTATATCATTTCATTTCGTTTTATTTTATTTTGGGTTGCAATGAACTGCGCCAAAGTACAATCCACAAAAGTAAAATTTAACAAAAATACAGTAATGCTTGAAATGAAAAATTCAACATTAAGTTTTTAATTTGCAGCCACACGTATGATCAATTTCATGCATGCACGAAATGGCGTTATTTAACTAGCACGAAATCTAAAGCTTGGTGCAGTCGGTGCTGGCGAAGGATAACTCCTTGTTGTCCAGATCATACCCCACGTGGAGATTCTGCTGCGCCACGTTCCCGAGTATTTGCACGCCGACGTCCGCCGTGGTCGCCACCACCGCTAGGCACACCACCTGCTCCTCCACCGGCAGGAACATGTTCAGAGGGTTCAGCTTAACCGACGCGTCTCCGGCGAACTTGAACGTCAACGTCGGCAGCTTTTCCTGGTCGGACTCTTGGCTCACCTGGAAGCACAACTGGAAAAATCCCTCCGGATCGTTGACTTGCGGAAGGTCAACGACCTGCGACACTTGCTCCACCAGGCTCGAGACCACGTCGTCGAGCAGCATGGTGAGGGTCGTCCCGGAGTCGATGATGATGTTGCCGTCGCTCAATGGGGAGGAAGATGAAGAGTTGACCGAGACCGAGCCGCCGCCCTCGACGCTGATCTCATCGAGGCTGAGGGCGTAGAAGGACTGGTCGATCGACATCGGAGTGGTGACCTTGGATCTCCCGGCGACCTCGCCGGCGGAGCCGAAGATGAGCTTGCTGCTGGATTCGTCGTCCATGATGGGGACCAAGCAATAGGAGAAGTAGTTGCTGTCGAGGTTCGGGGAGAGTTGGGAGACGAGAGAGACGGCTCCGGCGCCGAGTCCGACGAGGCCGCCGGTGCCATTGCTGAAGGTGCCACTGCTCTGGGAGTTGCAGCCGAAGGCGATCTTGGAAACTTTGGTGGCGGAGCCGAAGGTGAAGGTCTCGGTGGCGAGGACGCCGTCGACGTTGGATCTGTCGCCGTAGGAGTAGTGGTACTGACAGGCGGACTTGGTGCCGCAGCCCTGGATCGGGAGGGCCTCGCAGGCCTGAGACCGGCAGGAGATCGGGCTGAAGGTGGTGGAGTTGCGGGGGTCGAAGAGGGGCTGCACTTGATCGAAGCACTGGGAGCAGGGCTCGCAGTTGGTCCAGATGAGGTCGCTGCCGGTGTCGGCGATGGCCATGATCTTGAACGCCGGCGTCCCGAGTCGGAACTCCATCAGGTACTCGCCTTTGTCGGACACGACGGCGGAGGCTATATCGTCGGAGGCCGAGGCGGCGAAGAGGCGCTGCGCGTGGTAGGCGGAGCGGCGAGCGGCGGCGCGCACGCGGTCGACGCGGGTGGCGGCGGGGTTGTACAGCGGCGACTTGGGCGAGTCACGGTGGATCAGCTCGACGCTGAAGCTTCCGCCAGCAGCCCCCGCCGCCGCCGCCGTCATTAGGACCGCTAATGAAAGCGCAAGAAAAGCCGTCGTCGTCGCCATGATCGGATCAGTATCGAGCTTGCGATGATCCGAGCGATCGATCGAGTTGCGATTTTATAGAGAGGAATTGAGCAATGTGAATGGAATTAAATGGCAGGTTCAGAATACGGATGGATCCATTTCATGATCGATCTTTAATTCTTTCCTAATTAAGAATCCGCCTCAGCGAAACGCATTGGCTCCTGAATTCTATCAATTATAGGAAGCCAAAGCGACTTTCAATCCCAAACAAGAACCCTAAATTCCCAGGAGGTGCAAGTATTGAATTACCTTTCAAACTGATATTTAATTTTCATATATGACAGAATTACAAACATTAAAGAAAGATTTTCATTCGAATTAATTACAAGTTATTATTCCTGTTTAATTAAATTCCTGCAGTGTTTTTGGACAGCAAGTGAAAAATTAGTTACTCCTAAACCCTGAAACATAAATGCATTGAAATGATAACAAATATATAGCTTTTAAATTTAATTTAAAACGAATAAAATTTGCAATTGTAAATGTTACCATAAATTTGTGATTATCTGAAGTGATTATCTACCATTAGAAAAAGATAAATGTGTTTTGATTGATTCCATTTATAATTAATAAAAATAAAATCGAATTAATAAGGAAACAAATTAACTATATAGAATTTTATAATTCTAAAGTCAATTTCTTTTTTATTTTTAAATAGAAAGGTTTTTGTTCAATCTAGTGGCCCAAATTTGTTACTAAAACCAACAATCTCTACGTCGAGTGGCATATTTGAATGGCATATTTGCTTCATTGTTCTTGGTATGATTATAAATGAGTCTTGCTGAATCAAACTTTGTGTTATTCAAACTTATTTGATAAAGTAATCAAATCAAGACCAGACATATCTAAAATAATCTTTGAAATAGTTGTTTAAACTTGACTTAGTTTCTTTTTTATAAGATTGAACTTAGTTCAAATTAAATTTGACTTGAACTTATTTATTTAGATGTTATCGAATTCTTAATTTGAACTTGTTTGATAATTTAAAATTCTTACATTTTAAAAATTGTATAGTTGATTGAAGAGTAATTTATATTATAAGTGAAGTAAGGAGTTGATGAAAATTTTATATTATAAAAAAAATATGAAACAGATCTTCTTAAAAGATTCAACTTACTAAATTACAATTTAGCTATATGCCTGCAAATATAAATGAAAAGTTATAAGATAGTCCAATAGAGGTTAATAAAAATAATTTTAAATTTTTGGTTGAATGTTTGATTTATTTAACTTATACTAGGTTAGATATAATTTTCAAGTTCATAGAAAATCCCATAAAACATCATCTTGGAGCAGTAAAAGAATTTTATGCTATGTTGCCGAACCCTAAATTATAAGATTTAGTATATTAAAGTTTTAAAATTTAATCTTTGCAAGTTCATTGATAGTGATTAGGTATTCATTGAATGATCGAAAGAGCACCTCAGTTAGTGTTTCAATCATGGGTCGCAGACTTCGAAGAAGTAAGCTACAACAGGACTATCCTCCTAATTAGAAGCAAAATATGTAGAACAACTTTAGTAACCTGTCAAGTAATTTGGGTTAGAAGAATTTTTACAAATCTTCACCAACAAGAAGAAGATACAATTGATATTTTTTTGTGTGACGATAAGCATATCAATATTCGCTTGCATTTCTACCAAAATCACATACAAGAGATAAGTTTGTTTAATTCAAATCACGTGGTGACATTTGTAATTTTGAATTAAGGGGAGCGTTAAAGAATGATTCAAAATTAACAAATTTAGTTAATTGTCGGGATGAATGAGAGCATCGGTGCAACGATAAAGTTATTGTCCTCTTCCCAACAATTTTAATTGTCAAGATAAATTTACAAATTTTATAATAGGGAGGATATCCGAGGAATAACATGTGACATTTGGGGGTCAGGTGTCAGTAAATATGACCTACAGTCTCCGGCTCCTGCAAATCTCGATTCCTCTAGTCCCTAGCTCTTTTAGCCCCTGTTTCTTCCGGTCCTTGACTTCTATAGCCCCCGGCTTCTTTAGTTCCTGGCTCTTGTAGCCCCCGGATCCTCTAGCCACCATCTTCTGTAGCCCCCGGCTCCTCCAGCCCCCGGCTTCTCTAGTTCCTGCCTCCTGTAGCCCCCGAATCTTCTAGCCCCCGTCTCCTCCAGCCCCCGGCTCCTCCAGCCCTGGCTTCTCTAGTTCGTGGTTTCTCTAGTTCCTGGCTCCTGTAGCCCCCGGATCTTCCAGCCACCGGCTCCTATAGCCCCGGGCTCCTCCAGCCCCTGGTTCCTCCAGCCCCGGCTCCTACAGTAGCCCTTGGCTCCTCCAACCTCCGGCTTCTCTAGTTCCTATCTTCTGTAATCCCCGGCTCTTCCAGCCCCCGACTTATGGAGCCCTTGGCTTTTAAAGCATCTTCCGGGTCTTTTGGTCATAAAAGGATGTTAAACACAAAGAGGTAATCATCGTAAAGACTCCCACATCTTCCGATAACGGACAAATGATTATTTTCAACTAAACAGCTCAAACGTAGATGTTATCCTTCGGATAACCTGAAAGACATCATTAAATGACAAATTAAGAGATTAATTAATTATGAGAAACGTTATGGGGAATATGGGAAAGGAACACGAAAGATCTTCATGATTTGTACGCGCTGTAAGATTCTGGCATGTACAAGCTTTAGTTGTCTTCCATATATTTTCCACCTCAACTGACTTAAGCGTCGGAGAGTGAACGCCAGGAACCCTCCTGGCCGTTTCTCTAACCTTCTTTTGCAAGTCTTCTTAGTCTCAGGGAAAACTGCAAAACTCTTTCTTCCTTGTTCCCTTCTCCAATAGCTCTTCTATCGTCAGAAGGTCCTCAATCCATTCAATCTCTACTCTATAAAATCGGGGAGTCACGCATCGATATTTTTGGACGAGATCATTATATATTCTTCCAATTAATCTAAAACTTCTTTGAGCAAATTTCTTTCACTGAAGCTGCCTAACAATCACATAGAACTGCCATATCTCTCATCTCTGCCTTTCAATAGAGAGCTATTCACATGAGATAACCAGAAAAAGAAAAAAAAAACCATAAAACTAGAGATGGCAAAGAAGTAAATCATTTTGCTAAAAAAAGTAATTATTAATTTCCTATATATCATCATCTCCGAGCTCTCTCCTCTCAGCTGATCTCTTGCCAACAGAGGAGCATCGACACGCAGCGACGCAAGATGTAGAACCTCGTCCGATGTTGCTTCACCATCACGAGGCACCTTCGCCGGAGGCCGACTTTGGTCGACGGCCGCCGCCGAGTCTGCTTCCCTTCCGAGCTACCACAGATGGAACTTGGAAGCCGCCGCCATACATCAAGCAGTGGAGGATTTTAAGTACAAAGAAGACAAGTTAAATAGACCGGCCGGCTTATCATGTCGCGGTCCATACGGCTGTGATATCAAATACTTCAAATGACCCAATTGCCCTCATCGCCTTCATCTCTATATTTGATCTCAGTCGGCCGTGGTTTTAACTTGGAGGGTTAATATCGTCATTATAGTCACTAGATTAATCATTGGTGGACGACAGATAATTGGCTGTTAAACTATTTAATTGAGGGCCATTAATGTATTTTTGTCCAGACATGTTTTGTTCTTAGGGTGTGTTTTGTTTAATTTCATCTATCTATCTATATTTATATCTATATATATATATATTTGGTAGAGTTGGAGATTCTTCTTACTTTTTAAGAGTTACTTGTTCATCAAATGGTGGACAAAAAGAATTATATATCATGATCAATTAGGAGAATGATAAAAAAAAAAAGGCTTTGAAAGATAAATACAAGACCGATTCTTTCTTAGAGGATAGAGATTCTTTCTTAGAGAAATACAAGACAGTTCATCTAAATTGGCACATGTTATCTTATAACCAATGTCTGATGAACAGATAGAAATTATTTTTTAATAATTTAAATATCTAATTCTCCGAGTAAATTAATTTAATTTTACAAAAAAATTCCATCAACAAATAGATAAATTAGAAATATTCGTAAAAAATTATCTAAATGATCCACATTCTTAATATCATCGTCCCACTAATTTTTTTTATATAATATACTATAATTAAAATTCAACTCCTAAATATTTAGTTAATACTTGAAAAAACCTAACTACTACACTACCACCCGGAGGCACAATTTCTACTATTGATTTTCCACAAAATCAGATCGAGCTCCAATCACAACTATGATTTGTAACATCATCAAAGTCGTAGAGCACTGTAAGAGAATCAAGTAATCGGACGGAGAAGAGAAAATATATAAGCAATAATTTTTTTGATATTGAACTATCCATAAGCGGTACAAATTATAGATGTATTACAATACTCGGTCAATTGGCAAAGTAATAAAGAAAAGGTTAAATACTAATTTACTAATTTGATTTGGTGTAGTGGTGATGAATAATTCTCTTTTAACATAACTTAAGTTTATATCTAGAGAGACTTTAATTCGTAACTATAATAAGAAAGTTAATGTTCAATATCTTAATTAACAAGGAAGTAGAGTTGATTTAATATTTTAAATTGATTATTAACTTATAAGATGCAAAATATCTTTTATTAGTATAAAATATTTTGGATAGAATTCAAAAATAAATTCATGAGAATTTAAGTCTAAAGTAAATAATATCATATTATTATAAAGATATATGAATTCTTTTGGTCATCATAATTGGTATCAGAGTCATGATCCAAACCTTGTGGATAGAATAGTGGTTTTAAACGAAGGAGGTGGGGGCTCTAAAGGAGTGAACTCTAAGCGAAAAGTCTAAGTAAATTAAGGATGATCAGATGCTTGACGAAAATCCTGAGAGATTGAATTCTAGGAGTGAAAAATTTAAGCAGATCAACAATGACCGAATATTTGACGAAAATACTGAGGGAGTGAATCCTAGATGATGAAAAAGTTTTAGAGAAGAGAAATGACCTTGATTGACCGGATACTTAAGGGGAGGTCCGAAATAGATTAAGAGTGATCGAATAATCGAGAGGAGGTCCAGATTATGAGAATAATGATGATCCTTTGTTTGAGGGAAGAATTATTGAGAATACAATTAAAGTCTTATATTAAAAATATATATAAAAATATTATATTTATAAGATGAAAGATATTTTTATTGATATGAGATCTTTGATATATAATCAAAAATAAATCAGACTTAGATTAAAATGAAAAATATTATACATTGTGAAGTTATATAAAATTATTTTAATCCTAATAATATAATGTATTTTTTTCTTTTAATTTTTTATTAAGTGGGCAGACAACACTTTGCCCATTCATAGCAGACCACAACAAAATCATGGATTTTAATACATAGCATTTAATTCTAAGCTTAACTCTTGGAAATAATTTAAATATTATTTTCCTTCAATTTGTTATCTATAATCATACTCGTCTAATATTAATTCTAATTCTAATTCTTGAAAAATATTTATCATTATTTTATTGAATTTTCTAAAAATATTGTCCCAATATTTTCTTTTAAATTGCTGTAAAAAATATTATGATTGTTATATTGCTTCAGAACCGAGCAAGTATATAGCAAAACGAGTAAGTTGGGACAAAGAACAGGCCTAACAAACAAATGGTCTAATTGAAGGAATGAGTTGGATGAAATAGGAAAGGTGAACATCTATAGATTAAGTAATAGCATATTTTTTTAAAATAAAAATAAAAGATTCATGTGGCCAAATAAATATTTTCATCTCAATAAAATTGATTTGATTGTCATTTTAAAGAGATTTAGATAATTTGGACGAGGTAAGAGATCAATAAGTGATGATTTTTTTTTTGATATTTTAATCTTTATAGAGTTTAATTGAGTTTGAATTTAAATCATTGTCAAAAGGATAAGAGCCGCCTTTTATTGTTGGCCTCCAAATGATTGGACATCATCTATTTTAATATTAATCATACCCATTTCAAAGGTTTGAGATTTTTTTTTTTGTTTTAATCTCGTATTAATCTCTTCAAATCAATTAATTTTAAAAATAATCAATTTAATATTTTTTTAAAAAAATCTATTTAAGTGACTAACATAATTGTCATCTCAATTAAATAAAATTCCTAAAATACATTGCATTGATATTAAATCTAATCTTATATCATTGTTTTTAAATTTATTTTTTTTTAGTGAAAAATAAATTTAAGAATATTGATCATTTGAATGAATTTTTATTAATATTTTTTAATTTATTTTAACAATTGAAAAAAAATTATAAGATAAAATTAATTATTTTTAGGATTATTAAAAAAAATTAAAAAAAAAAAACTAAGGAGTATCAGTTTCAAATTGTGATAAGGTTTAGTCATTCCTTTATAATCTGTCTTTCCTTCGCTTCTCGCGATCAGGCTCCTTCTCGTCCCTCAGTAAGTAGTTCCGCTTGTTTCCATTCTCGATTATGAGATGAGATTCTTTTCCCTGGATTGCTTTTTTTTGTTGTGCATTTGTAGTTTTTCTGCTAGATTTGGATCGTACATCGCCCTTTTTCTTCTACCTTTCTCGCAATTTACAAGGAACATAAAAGAGATGGATTATGGGTAACTGGTGCTTGGATTTCTGATCCTTTTTTACAATGTGTTCTTCACTTCCTTGAAGATTTGCTTCAGATCGGAATGTTCAGATTTGAAGTTCCTGCGGCAAGCTGAATCTCTGCTCAAATTTCATGTAATGTGGATTCTGTAGCTCTTGAATTTGAACTGCATTTTTTAGGGTTCGTGCCGTATTCAATTTGGGTAGGTTTTTCGTGTCTGTTCATTGCAATGCTCCGTCCAGTTTCGTCATCTCTGCTTTTTCAGGTGCAAAATCCTTTGCTGTTTTTGCTTCCGATCACATCTCGTCAGAGCTCCGATCATGGCGGAGCGAAGCACCGACGCCCCATTGCTCCGATCCCGTTCCGCCGGCCTCCCCGACTTCAAACAATCCGTCAAGCTTAAGTACGTCAAGCTCGGCTACCACTATATGATTACCCACGGCATGTTCCTCTTCCTCAGCCCGCTCGTCTTCATCGTCGCCGCCCAGCTCTCGACCTTCTCCCTTGCCGACCTCCGCGACCTCTGGAACCACCTCCGCTTCAACCTCGTCTCCGTCGTCCTCTGCTCCACCCTCCTCGTCTTCTTCTCCACCGTCTACTTCCTCACACGCCCCTGCCCCGTCTACCTCCTCGACGTTGCCTGCCACGAACCCGACGAAAGCCGGAAGTGCTCGCGGAAGCTCTTCCTGGAGCGATCCAGGCTCACGGGATCGTTCACCGAAGACAACCTCGAGTTCCAGCGCAAGATCCTCGAGAGATCCGGCCTCGGTGAGAACACCTACCTCCCTGATGCGGTCCTCGATGTCCCTCCCAATCCCTGCATGGACGAGGCGCGGAAGGAGGCCAGGGATGTTATGTTCGGTGCCATCGATGAGCTCCTTGCCAAGACCAACGTGAAACCCAAGGACATTGGTATCTTGGTTGTGAATTGCAGCTTGTTCAACCCTACCCCCTCTGTGTCCGCCATGGTCGTCAACCACTACAAGCTCAGGGGAAACATCGTCAGCCACAATTTGGGCGGGATGGGTTGCAGCGCGGGGCTCATCTCCATTGATCTCGCCAAGAACCTACTCCAAGTGCATCCCAACTCCTACGCCCTCGTAATCAGCATGGAGAACATAACCTTGAATTGGTACTTCGGCAACGACCGCTCCAAGCTCGTCTCCAATTGCTTGTTCCGGATGGGCGGCGCCGCCATTCTTCTCTCCAACAAAAGCTCGGATAGGTGCCGGTCCAAGTACCAACTTGTGCACACGGTGCGGACTCACAAGGGTGCCGATGACAAATGCTTCGGCTGTGTGACACAGGAGGAGGACGCAAATGGAAACATCGGCGTGTCGCTCTCCAAAGATCTGATGAGCGTCGCCGGCGAAGCCCTGAAGACTAACATCACCACCTTGGGGCCGCTGGTGCTGCCCATATCTGAGCAATTGATCTTCTTGGCTACATTGGTGGCCAAGAAGGTGTTGAAGATGAAGATCAAGCCTTATATTCCTGACTTCAAGCTAGCATTTGAACATTTCTGCATCCACGCCGGAGGCAGGGCTGTGCTGGATGAACTGGAGAAGAACCTTCAGCTTTGCGACTGGCACATGGAGCCTTCGAGGATGACACTGTACAGGTTCGGGAATACCTCAAGCAGCTCGCTCTGGTATGAACTGGCCTACACCGAAGGGAAAGGAAGGATCAAAAAGGGTGACAGGATTTGGCAAATAGCATTTGGGTCTGGTTTCAAATGCATCAGTGCTGTCTGGAAAGCCTTGAAGAAAGTGAATCCTTGCGAGGAGAAGAACCCCTGGATGGAGGAAATTTCAAATTTTCCGGTTGCAGTTCCAAAGGTAACAGCTCTTTGAGCTGCAGCTGAAGTGATACTGGTACTGTTATGTTGATTGCTCTTCCTTTTGAGCTGTAAAGTCGTAGCAAATCGTGGGATTTTTAGTCGGTTTGGAGGTGATGCTTTCCTTGATTATGCTTTCAAGATCCAGTTTGCATGGTGAAGATTTGCCATTGTTTCATGTTGAATCTCGTATAAGCAAACAAATTGAAGCAGCCAGAGGGAATCTATGATCCAATGCTTTTCCTTAATGACTTGGTGACTCTATCTGCTTATTTTATAATCATCAAATGTGACTTGCAAAGCTGTGCAATGGAAACTGAACACTTCTTCTAGGCCATCAAAGGCATTTGGCATATTACTGAACATTTTGGATGTCTACATTTTGCCGTTATTTGCAGCTCCATCTGTCTATCATGAAGCTACAAGTGAAAAAAAAGGCATTTGAAACTAGAAATTGATGGCTGAGGATACAAAAGGAAAGATAACTGGCAAGAAATGAGGACCCAAATGAGTTGATGTCTTTCTTACGTCCTGGCATTATAATCCTATTCCCCCTTTCAGGCCAGCCTGTGGAAAGGCACTAAACCTTGGAAACAATTAGGTGGCGCAATGCATGAATTTGCTATCTATCATTGTCAAATAAAGGCCGGCAAACAAGATAAAGGAGGCTATCCAAAGCAGTGAATGAATGAAAGGTGACTGATTTAGGAAATTTATTAACTACATGAGTAGACATCACAACAACCTTGAAATCAAAATTCCAGTTAACCAAAATGGTATTTACTGAAACCAGAATCAACTGACACTGTTTCATTTACAGGTTGGATGATTTGTTGATCAGAGATTTGTGGATCTTTGCTTGCGTTACCTGCCAGTACTCTTAACTCCTCAGCTGTAAGGTATACAAAAAAAAACAAGGTCCCCTTTGATTTCTGTAGTGATTGAATGACTTCATTCTATTTGGAATAATTTGGTTGAACAACCTTTATTATCAAGCACTGTCCTCATTGATCCAATGTCATTACATTAGCAAGTTGGCAACTCACTGCCTTACTTTTGGTCTCTAAGGGTCCCCAACATAGTCAAGGACCAAGTAGCTCATAGACCAGGACAATCCTAATGGTATAGATAGAGGAGTCATAACCTTTAAGGGAGTTCAACTCCAAACTCTATATGTTAGTATCAACGAAAGTTCCATTTTAACCACCCTAAGGACTAGTTGTGTTATGAGTTATCATCATTTGTCATGGAGATTGCAAAAGAAACGTGTTTCTTAATTTCAAGGCATCATTGCTCAAATTGCTGACGCTAACGACCCATTTAGCTACCTCCATGCTTATTTGGTCTAGATGAAGCTTTATGAAACATTTGACGAACTATGTGCAAGGATTTTCCCTCCACCTATATATGGGACACCCAAGGATGATTCACCCACTTTGTATTAAAATTTTATCAATTTTGTTGAGTAATGTGTTACTTGTACTCATAATATAGCTAGTAGAAGATCATCAAAAGAAAGATCCACATGATGCTAGTCCACCAAAGAAAAGATAGACACACCAACTAGTTTTCACAACAAAAACTTTATAGTTCAATACCTCGAGTGACTTTCCTACGAGGTGTTTTTTTTATTTTCTTTAAAAGTGGGGCTCAACCTAGAAGGTTATTCTGCTTCATAGAGGATTGATCCCCTTTATCAAGATATCAGAGGGACAAAGATGATTATTTCCATCAATATTACTTACACTAAGTAGAGTGGTAAAGAGAGAAACAAAAGAAAACAAGAGGGACAAGTACAGCAACTCAAAAGAACAAAGCAACAAAGAGAATTGCTCTTGAAAACTTGATTATTGATTTAAATGTCTATTATCAAGGAGAAATATACCTAACCCTTGATTTGATTTTAATCAATTGGATGCTCACTAGATAAGAAACAGGATGAAGTACTTCCACTACTGTTAAGATCATGGCATCATGTGCAGATAAGTAGATCACTTTCTTGAAAATATTGGTCTAGGCACATTAAGGTGGATGCCCTTAATTTTGATGGTTAGTTTTGAGTTAATTTATTGATTGAGTAGATAAAATGGAATACTGTTTTGAATGTTGTGATATTAGGAAAGAGCTTGTCACTTTATTAATGCAATAGCGTACATAAGCTAGAGATTTAGAGGTAGATTATTCTCTCTACTTCCACAAAAGAAGTCTATAATAAAGCCAAAGAAATTAAACGCTACCTTGAGTTTGCTTTGAAGCCATAGAGAAACATTACATGAGCATAAAATTTAATAAGCCAAAAGCATACAAACCAAGTTGTTTCAAGAAGGAAAACATCAAAAAGTAGAACCACCTTTTAAAGTTAGTCTCTACTTCGCTTAATGCACCTCTAATTGAATCACTTGGATAAACTCCACAAGGGTCTGATGATGTCTTGGTCCCTTTAAGAAGCATCTCCTCCAATGTTAAGGTGACTAACATTATTATCCGCTATTGATCCTTCTCTTGATGATAAAGAACCTTTATTTGAGCTTTAAGACTTAACATTAGATCTTCATAGTTATTTGGCTTCTTTATAGAACATTTGACATCCCTTGAACATGATTAAGGCTAAAAAAATTTGACTTCTTTATAATACTCTAAGAGATTAAAAGAGAAAGTTGAACAAAATATGGATAATAAATATAAGATATCTATTTTACAATTATTGAATCTGATAAGTTTTTCATTAGTATGGATCTTTTTATGATTACTTATGATTCTAAAGTGTTAGTATAATTGTACCTTAAGTAATCAAGCTCGATCATGAGTTTTGATGTATAAGCAAAGACTTTAAGTTGGGATTATATTTGTATTTGACGTGTATATAAAGTTATACAAGGGCATTTGATTAAAATACACATGGAGACGGGGCATAATCAAGGTTAATGATGATTTGATGGCTAGAGATTTGTTGGAGATCGAAGAAAGATAGTATAAGACATTTGAATAACTGTAGGCTGAGGAACATCAAAGTGCAATTGAGTTAGAGGAGATAAATTATGTAGGTGAAATGTAAAGAATGATGCGTGGAATGAGCTGAGAGCTTGATACATCCGAGGATAAGTAACTTGATGGGAGATGAGCCTTATGGGTAAAGCTGAGTTATAAGACAAACTTTTAAGCTAAGAGACTTGTACTTAAGAGAAGATTATTCTCAATTTAGGTGAAAACTCAACTATTAGAATGGTTGTAGTTGACATCTAATTGATTGAAGGTA
Source organism: Hedychium gardnerianum (assembly GCA_038050645.1). Lineage (NCBI taxonomy): Eukaryota > Viridiplantae > Streptophyta > Magnoliopsida > Zingiberales > Zingiberaceae > Hedychium > Hedychium gardnerianum. Next base: position 6,617,993 of record JBBUKS010000029.1, read on the forward strand.
GTCTTCAGTCCACCTATGATTGGTTGAGTAGACTAAGCAATTGACTCAAGCTAATCAACTAACGAATTAAATATTTCTATTCATGGCTGAATCAACTAGTTAGTGAATCGATTTGGAGTCATTCAACTAATGACATTAGCCAATTGACTATTGACCTAGCCGAAAAAATGTGGAATAGTCATTGATCTGACCTAAGCGACAATGGTCGACTGACCTAATGGCTATAGGAAAATAGTTGATGGTGAAAATTAGTCGGCTGAGGTAGTCATTAGCAAATTAAAATTTGGAGCGATAAAAAAAAACAATTGATTGATACAGATTGACAAAATAACAATAGAATAGTAAATGAAGCTAAAGAAGGTTGAAAGCTATAAATGGAGAACCAAGGGCAAATGTTAGAGTTATTGCTTTTCATTCTAATCTCTTAGGCCATGTGTACGTATAATCTTGATTTTCTAGCTTCCATTTATACTCATATTGTAAAGAAGATTGTTAGAGTTTTACCTATATGAAAGAAGTAAGAGAAAAAGAATTATAGGCCATAGAGTAAGAACGACCATTCTGAATCACGTTACTTTCAACCTTATTTAAATAACAATTTATCTTCCAAATTAAAGGATCTGCTATCTCACTATTTAAACAAAATTTGTCTCGGGCAATAATGTAATGATAGTGCCTTTTCAATTTTATATTCCACTGATATTTAAGGATAAATTTTAGTTTTAATAAATTAACGGATAAATTTTTTTAATAGACGATTGATTTAAGAATACTAAGTTGATGGATTGTTTATTGTAAATTCTTTTCAATTTATCTTAATGAATTCATGAGAAATTTTTGTATGAACAATTTTTATAAAATTAAATTAATTATTTTAAAAATTAATGGATATAAATTAATTTCATGATATCAATTAAAAAAATATGAGAGACTTCATCTTTGCACGTTGGCTTTATTATGAATTATACTCTTCAACTTTTGGTGCCCACGCTCGCATCCTCCTCACATAGTATTTGTCGATGTCATAATTATAATAGAGATACAGAGAATATTCCTACCTTATAATCTCATTTAACACGTTGAAAAAAAAAACGAAGATTATAAAGTTGTTCAAATTTCACATATATTATTTTTAAAATAATTCAGTTGTCTAAATTTCGTCGTCTTCTTCTTGATTTGCCTATCGGATGAATTTTTAAAATATTCATCCTTACTAAAATTCAAATTATAATCCTTTTATTTATTCTCTCAAATATTTTATTATTGTATTACACCCTTGGGAGCCTAAGATATAGTCCTTAGTTGGAAAGGGTGTTCAAACATTTTTAATTCTTAAAAATTAAAAGTTAGATCATATGTTAATAAATTTCTTATGACAAAATTAAAGATGTTAAAAATTCACCTAGAGTTGAGATTTACTCGCTATGGATTAAGGGGTTAATTTTGTATCTTTTGAAAAATCTAAATAATCACAATCAATATGCATAGAATGAAATTATTATGCTGAGTTCAAGATTATTTGTGATTACTTTTATAACTATTTTGTGATTTTGAAAGTTGACAATATGGTTTTGTGTCTTATAGAATAGAAGTTCAAATGACCATAATTAAATTCAATGAAAAAAAAAACTTAATTTGAGGCAAAGAGCAATATTTCGTAGACATTTAATAACTACAAAAGATTAAACTTATTATATAATGAAATATATCCCAATGCATATATAAATAGATGTGGTAAATTATATTTAATTCAAGATAAATCATTTCCAAATAAAATACACTGTTTTAATTAAAAGGAGGCCTAATACAAATTCAAATAGGTCAAAAATTATTAGGAACAGATTTAAAATATTTAAAACTACATAAAATATTAATAAAAAAACAATCTATTCAAAAATATCTATATAATAATAAACTAAATAATTTTTTACATATAACTTAACCATGTTAAAATAAATTTAATTCAAAAACCAAATACTATCTATCATCATTCCAATCACTAAAATATCAAACATTAATTAATTAAATACTAACACAAAAATAGGTGCTAATTGAAAATAAATAAAACTGAAATATCGGCCGGCATCTCCCTAGTACTTGCCACTTTGGGAAGTGGCACGGCCAAGCATGAGTATGATGACAGTGGGTGGTGGGGCCCGCATGAGAGAGCTGTTCCCACGTGGTACTTGCTTAACTTTCCCGTGGGTTTACTTAAAAAAGGCAACTTTTTTTCCTTGCTAATTAAAAGTTCAAAAATAAAAAAGATCCTTTCTTATTATGGATATTCTCCGGCTAAGATGCAATATTTAGACCTCTAAAACATCCAATTTAAGTTTTTTTTTAGAAAGATTTGTAAAATGAAAAAATTAATAAAAAAATTCTAATCATTATAGACGTAAAATTTAAGGTTTATAATTTAAAAATAATAATAAAATTTTAAATCTATTTTTTATCTTAAAATTGATATAATATGTATAGAATATGTAATTACATATTATTAATTGGATAAAAAAAATCATTTAAAACTTTAACTATTAAAGATATTTTAATAAATTTTTATAATATTAATATGATATATTTAAATCATAAAAAAAGTTCATTTAAAATTCTAATCATTAAAGATGTCCTAAATATGAATCCTAGAAAACTAGTAGAGATTAATTACATGAGATTTTTATAATTAGTCTATTTAAAAAATAAAATAATGATAAGATAACTGGTGCGAACTTTAAAAAACAAAAAATAAAAAGTATTATATATTTTTTAAAAAAATAATAACTGCAACAGATAGGTCACTATAATAATTTTAAATTAAATTAGAGATAGTTATTTTAATATATTACAGCGGCTATATTTATTATTAAATAAAAATATATTTAAAATAGAAAATACAACAAGTATATTTATAATTGTTAAGTAATATAAATTTTAAAAATGATAATTTTTTATTCAATTGAAACATTGAATACATAATATATTAAATTAAAATTTATTCAAAAATTTATAATTAATTATTAAATAAAATTCATAATGATCTAATTAAAAATGTCATTTAAAATTTGTTCGGAGGTGAATAATTTATCTTGATAATTTAAATATTTAATCTTTCGAATTGATTAATTTTAAAAATAATTAATTTGATTTTATAAAAAAATTTCATTCATACTAGAATAAATTTAAAATTATTAATAGAGATTCATATAAATAATTAATATTTAATTAATTTAAATAATTAATATTTTTAAATTTATTTTTTATCGAAAGAAAAATGTTGAAATTCGAATTTTAAATTTATCTATTATAATTTATTCTTTTTAAAAGTACGTACAATGCGATCCCGTTCAAAATTTAGGTGAAAATAAAGTGATTATCATTTTGTCGTTGAAGTTTTTTTTAAAAGGATTTTTTCATGAAAATAAGAATAATAATTAAAAAATAGGCTTCGAGTACTACTACTACCCAGCGTCACGGGGCAACCACGCAAGCTGAGCCGGCTGGCCAATCCCATCGATGCAGCAGTCCACTTGATTCGCGCGTGAACTGGGGCCCACGCTGCCAGTGGACAAACCCAGTCTTTCACGGTGCAGCAGGAGCACCGCCCATTTCTCCGCCTTCCCAAATCGATCCCAACATCGCCCGATCCTCCTGTTCATGGATTCCTTCTAAGACGAAAGCTCCCTTGATCGAGGTTTGCCCACGAATCCATTGCTTCTTTCGATCGGTTTTGGTGTTTTTTAAAAATCTTTTTCGCGATCGAGTTACTGCGAAATCGAGAAGTAGATCGTCGTTGGATTGTTTAATCTTTGGGGCCATGGTTGCTATCGATGATTCTGTTTTTGTTTTTCTGCCTACTTTGTTGCCTGTAACTTTTGCCAGTCGCAGCGATCATTTTTCTCTGCCAGTTAGCATCCGTTCCTGCGAGCTGCTCAAGCTTTTGTCACTCCCCTTCTTTTCTACCACGCCACCACCACGTGGGTCTGTCTGCCGCTGCTATTCGATGCTCAGCGTGGGAGTTCGAAAAGCGGATTAGCTTTTCGCATGCTGTGCCTCTATTCTTTCGACTTTCGCTTTTGAATTGATGCGGTTTTGTGATTCATCCTCTGTCCCCACAGGTGTTCGATATATAAAAAAAAATGTTCTTTTTCAGCGGGTGCATCCGAATTGCTGCAATATTAGCCGTCGGTAGGCCGGGGGAACCGAAAGGGAGCTGCAGTGGAGATGAGCTACGGGAGCAGCTCGGTCGCTTCAGGTTTGGTTCCCTTTGATCTCTTCTATCGATTACCGGTCTACTTGGAATTGATTGAGTTGGCCAACGAACTCGTGCAGGCGCTAAAACTACCGGAAGGTCGTGCGAGTTTGGGAGGACGTATGTTGTTAGACCCAAAGGGATGCATTTGGCTACCGTTGTGTGGCTTCATGGTCTTGGTGATAATGGAGCAAGGTAATGGAGGATTCTCTCTCTTCTCTCTCTCTCTCTCTCTCAGGATGACAAAACAATTTGTTACTGAATTATGGACTACAAACAATTTCTCTGTTTCTAATTTCTAGCCATGAGTGCACATGGCAGTGTTGACATCAATATTCTGTAGTCTTTCTTCTATCTGATTATGCAATTTTTGATGACATAACCATTATACAATTGAAAAGCCTGGTTCAACTGCTGGTTTCCATGGCATCGTCTGTTTCAACCTGATTGCATATGCCTAGGCATATATATGTATATATATTGATAAGCATATTTTGATTTACTGGAAATGGAAGTGTTTTAGTTTATCACGTTGTTCAACTACTTTACATCTATTTTTTATTCAGAAATGGTATAAACTGCTAATTGTGGTTTAGAGAATAACAAAATGAAAATAATTTTAGATGACTTCTACTTTTGATCTTTTGGCAAGAACTAGCGATAGTGCTTATCTTCATTGCCAATTTAGAACAGAACTCAATGTTTTAGTCATTCATATTTCTTTGCATCTGAAACTCTGATGATAAAGTGCATAATGCATCCCATGAATCTTATGTTTGCACAGAATTTCAATTGGACCACTATTGCTTTGATTCGAGATTGGTTGCTGCACTATGATACCTTGACATTATATTCTGCCTAATCGATTATTGAGTCTTCCGCATTATAATTTCCATAGGTTCCGTTCTGTTTGACACTTGTAGCTCTTGCATTTGAAGGTCTATGGATGTCTAGTATTGTTGCCATGCCACAAATTGCATAAAGCCTCATGCAGTTTGAATCCTGCTCTCCTTGATCATCCAGGCTCATCTCATTCCAGTCATTTATACCTTCTGCATGATTCCTTCCTGAAATATGGTTGGAATTCCATGAGTTAACTCCCCTGCATATGATCCTTCCTTGGTATCTAGAAAAGGTCGCAAAACTGAAAGATCTATTTTCAGGGAAGGGTTTTCTGTTATTTAAACTACTGGTGGTAGTAGTAGCATAAAGGACATGCATTTCCATTTGCATGTGCTCTCCATCATATTAGACATGGTCAATAGGAGTTCTTAGTCTTATGCAAGCAGAGACATATATGTGATTAGATAATACTTTCAAAACAAAAATGTTTTGAGTTCTAATTTGCTTATTTCTCGCTTGTGCTGCAGCTGGTCACAACTTCTGGAAACCCTCCCCCTTCCAAATGTAACTATAATCTTAAACATTTCCTATGTTGCTTCTACTTATATGGAATCATCATTCTCATATATTTTTTGCCATGCAGATTAAGTGGATATGCCCAACTGCTCCTACCAGGCCTGTAGCTGTTTTTGGAGGATTTCCTTCATCTGCCTGTAAGTTAATTCATGGTTGGGTTTGGGTCTTCTAAGCTCATGTTATCTCATCTTTTGTGGAATTGTTCAATGTTTGACTTAATTGGAAAAGATAACATGTGATGGAAATTAGCAAGGGCCTACTAAGTTTTTCACGTTATCTAGGGTTTGATGTTGGTGATTTGTCAGAAAGTGGCCCTGATGATGTTGAAGGAATGGATGCATCAGCTGCACATGTTGCAAATTTGTTGTCAGCAGAACCTGCAGATGGTATGCTTCTCAGAAGTTATGCTTGTTTGCTTTTGTCTCTGTTCCGCATAGCAATTCATTGATATCAAATTTTGAAGTCAATGTCACCTATCCACACTAGTTAAGTTTTTCTAAATCTTATCGAGTGTTCCATCTACCTCAATGGAAAGAGCAGATGTACCGTGTGGACAAGGTTTTGGGGGTTTGAATCTGCCATTCACCATGGTGGTTTATCCTCTAGTGCACATTCCAACAAAGAAACTTCGAGAAAAAATCATTTCTTCCCATGGAGTGTACTGTCTCTTACAAAATGACCCCAGCATTGTAAAATTGCCAAATAACGTTAACATTATAAATTTACTTGATGGAAATGTGGCATGAGACAATGGTGTCAATGGGTAGAGGTGAAATGGTGAGAGTTTGAACATTTTAGAGGATATTTTTGATGATTTTACAAATTGTTTACCAGAATTTATTATTTTCCACTGATGAATAAGGCATCAAATTCTGAGTTTAAGATAATTTACCTGGTGTTTTTTCTTTCTTTTTAATACTGGTATTAAAAAATGTCACTGGCTATTCATGTTGACTAAAAAGAATTATATGCATATGGACTCGAGAATCGGGATAAACCACTTCTATGGTATGTGTTGGATACAATTTGATCCGTATAGATTAATAAGTTTTGATGATTTGACTGGTTTTTGCAGTCAAACTTGGTGTTGGTGGCTTTAGTATGGGTGCTGCCACTGCCTTGTACTCTGCAACTTGTTCGGCCCATGGAAAATATGGAAATGGCAAGTTGTACCCTGTGAATTTACGTGCCGTTGTCGGTCTAAGTGGATGGTTGCCATGTGCCAGGTAATATTGTTAAGAAACAAAGATGGTTCTGATGACTATACTATTTCCTTTTTTTAATCTATATCAAGATATTTCTTATTTGTAATGCCATTTTGTTCTTTTAGGAGCTTAAAGAACAAATTAGAAGGTGATACCGATGCTGCAACAAGGGCTTCATCTTTGCCTATTCTACTTTGCCATGGAAAAGGTATGTTGATATCATGGTTGTCAAAAGCGTGAGGCACAAAAAAGCGCTTAGGTGTCTTGGGGCTTAAAGCGCAAAGCTAAGTGCGGGCTTTATGGAAAAAAACGCAATAAACAAAAGAACTATTATCTATTAAAAGTTTTTGAAAATGTCTTTAAAAATCCAAATGACCATAGACAAAATATTCTTTGATGAAGTCGTAGATTATTCAAAAAACTAAAACTAAATCAAAAGTCTTTGAAAATGTGATAGATGAAATATCAATTATCAAAATAATCATCTTCTTCATCTTCATTGTCCAAATCTACGTCATCAGCTCCATCACTTGATTTGTATCCATCGGTATCTTCTTCTTCAGTTTCATCATCAAGGTTAATCTCTTCTTCCTCTACAAGATTAATTTGAGCTGAAGATGATGCTCCTTTTGAAGCAGATGATGATGCTCTTTTTGCTGAAGCAGATGATGATGCTCCTTTTGAAGAAGAAGCATTTCGAGATCGAAAGTCATACGCACTTTCACCCACCCCAGATGCTCGTGCTACATCACTCCAACGCAAATCTTCACCTTCATAGACAAAATCATTATCATTGTCTTTATCACTGTCATCCAATT
>JBBUKS010000029.1:6640259-6667827 GCA_038050645.1 Hedychium gardnerianum
TTATAAATAGAAATATGATACAACGAGTCCATACAACAATCATCATATGATTGGCTCTAGGGCTCTCACTAACAGCCGTGATGAGGTTCGACGATCGCACGTCATAGCCATGACGTGTGGCTGGCCACCACACCCTCGAGGTTAGCCGTTGTTCGTGGCTAGTCGGTCGTTGTTCGTGGATGGCCAAGCGTTGTTCGTGGATGGCCGGTCATTGTTCGTGGTCGACCGATTGTTGAGCTGGCCAACTGCTAAGGATGGTCGGTCGCTATGGCTAGCTGGCCATGCTAAGTTCGGTCGGCCACTATGGCTGGCTGGCCACGTTGAGTCCGGCCGACCGTTGTGGTCGGTCGATCGCACTGAGATATGGGTGTTTTCGAGCGGGAATTTTTTACATCAGGACAACAGCTTCATCCTCCGATTCTGGACAGCTTTGGTTGATTTTCTTTGTGTTGGGATTGATTGTTTGATGTGTGATTGTGTTTTCGATGCATTGGTTGTTTGAATGAGTTTATATTGATTAATTGTATATTAGATCCAATGTTTCATATTTAAGAGTTCTTGTATTTGATTCGAATATGTTGTTGCATGTTAGGTGTTTGATGGAATTCCCCTTTCATTCCCTTTGATTTGGTTAATGTAAATTAGATGTTAAAAATTCTGCATTGTTAGTTAGTTCTTAGTTACTTGTTATGTTTCTATTTTGTTCGATCATTGAATGTTTGTAGGTTAGTTTAGAATAGATTGCTTAGAGTTAATTTCAAATTGCTTTATGATTATTATAGTTTCCTTCGTGTTAATGATGTTTGTTACACATTTCAATTGGATTACAAATAGTTATATTTGTTAGGACATGTAGAGAGCTAGAGAGGATGAATAACTTTGATTGCTTTTTTGAACTTGATTTGCAGCAGAAAACTTGAAGCAATGCTAACACCTCTATTTTACTTGGTCTCCATCTCTTTGAGGTGACTAATCCAAGGATTTGATTTTCTCTCACAACTTCACTATGAAAACCTCCTTCCAAGAGGCGGAGAAACCCCGTACAATCTCGAACACGAGAAATACAACTAGAAATGAAAGCAATACAATGAATACAAACAACTTTACATGAATCTTGGTTTGAACGCTTTCTTGTTGTTTTAGATTGCCTCTTGGTGGATGGAAATACAACAACATTTAGCTCCAAAACTCCCAAGAACTGGTCGGTGTAAATATGAACGAAGCCCTCTTTATATCACTGTTCATCGGGCTAATTTCCATCGGCCAATCGATTGACTTTACCCCCAATCGATTGCCACATAAGATATGACAGTTCAAACTTGCATAACGGTTCTTTTTCCACTTGCCCAACCAATGGTGAATCATAACAATTGATTGGTTAGCCTCTAATCGATTGCTCCAATCAATTTAGAGACTTTTATTTACTCAAGAACTTTGGTTTAATCGATTGCTTTAATCGATTCACAATCTTTTTGTTCTCTTGCGAATTCACAACAAAACTAGCCTGAGTCTAATCGATTGGTCAATCGATTCGAGCACCTTCTGTGCTATCACAAAAGCTCTCAATTGATTATCTTAATCAATTGGCAAGGCTTTAATCGATTCCAAGCCTTACTGTTCACTCGCGATTTTGACTTCTCCCAAAGCCAATCGATTAGTGTCTCAAGCCAATCGACTAGATTAAGCCCAAAACCAGAATTCAAGTTTAAGGTTTACCAGTCGATTGACAGGAAGTGCCAATCGACTAGTAACCTTAAATTCATCCTTTTCAGGCTTGAATTTGGGTCTTGTTTGGTATCTAGTTAATCTCAACTTACCAGAACTTCCTCTGCCCAACATCTAGTAATCCGTGACCTGTTGGGACTTTCCGTTGCCTAGCATTCGATCAATCTTGACCTGTCAAGGCTTCTTTACCAAGTGTTCGATCAAACTTTGACTCACTTGAACTTTCTGTCTCGTGTCAAGTGTTCAGCTCCCAGCTAACTCATCTTGGACTTAACCTAGTTCCCAATTAGGTTTGTCAAGTTTCCAACTAGGTCTTCTAATACCTAACCCCGCTAAGACTTCCATTGCTTAGCCTCTAGCTAGGACTTCCTTTGCCTAATTTTCAACTAGGTCTTTCATTGCCTAGCTCCACTAGAACTATCTTTGCCTAGTTTTCAACTAGGACTTTCACTGCCTAGTCTTGCTAGGACTTTTCATTTACCTAACCTCCAGTTAAAGCTTCTCATTTGTCTAACCTCCAGTCAGAACTTTCACACATTGTCAAGTATCCAGTCAACCTTGACCTACTTGACCTCTTTCTCACATATTATTCAAACATTGAAACTCAAGCTCGAGCTAACCCGAGCTTAGTCAAACTGGTCAATCTTGACTCGACCACGATTGTACCAATAATATTTGATTGTTACCCTTATATTTGATTATTTTTCGTAATGTTGTTTGTGCAAGTCTCATTTTGGCGTGAACTTAGTGTATTTAGAGATACTCATTTTTGTTTACCTGTTTTAGGTATATTTACGTTCGTTACTATAATATTACTTATTGTTATATAATTTAACAATAATTAATTATGTTATTGTTGATTAATTATAGTAGATCCAATGTTTGCATGCTTAAGAGTTCTTGTATTTGATTAATTTAACAATAATTAATTATTATTATTATTTGATGAGGTACTAGTTTTTATTTATTGATGTTTTGAATAATATGTTAATAAATTTGATGAGGTACTAGTTTTTATTCGTAGCTCAATTAGTTATTTATATACTGTCTCATTCTTAAATTTATATATTATATCTATTAATGCACTATATTTTTTTCTATAGATTATTAGAGGTGACATCTATGATTTTGTTTCATGCACTCTCTGATCTGTTCGCAAATATATTAAGTTTTTTTATATTCTTTATTATACATCAAATTTTTAATTATTTTACCCTAACAATTTTGGTTGACTGTCTCGATGTGGTAGGCGTAGATAGAGTTCTCTTGACCAGTCTGCTTCATCACCTGATATTAGACTTACGCCCCCCCCTCCCAATTCAGGTGCAGGACTTTTCCATTCACCGTCACTAGTACAGGAGTATGTTCCTTTCGCCAGAAACTTAGCCGCTGAGATTACAAATACTCGGGAGTTTATAGTCCCATTGGGAGATTCAGAAATAATGTGTTAATATTTTAATTTTTCAACTATCTTAATTATTTAAAATTATTTATTTTTAACTTTATGGTAGATTTTCAAATTATGTACGGGTTATTTATAATATGAATAGAATCATAAATAACCATTGAAGATGAACTTCAATGGCATATACAAGTATTCTAACACCTACCAAAAAACTTTAGTGGAATGAATTTAAGGTATATTCTTTTTAATTTACATATAAAATTAAAGTGAATATATAATTAATTATTTTTTTTTTATTTCAGCGGACATTTAATTGGGAATCGAGTGAAGAGGTGGAAATAAAAAAAAATTAAAAAAAAATATAAGGATCACATCCAATATATACTTAATAATACAAAAATTAGGAGAAAAAAATCGCCCGGTATCATCAAAGAAAATTAAACTAAAATCTTTAATTTTTAAATAACCAAAAAATACAAATAAAAAAATCAACAGAATAAATTAAATTAAATTTATAATTCTAGATATTTGTCTGTGATATACAGAAGGTTTTATTAATATCAATGAATATCCCATGTGCAGAAAGCGCCTCCACTTGTCTGGTAATTTTTTAACTACCACGACAATGTGCAGAAAGCGCCTCCACTTTGTCAAGTAAATCTACCCTATGAAAGAGTTCATAGAAATAGAAAAAGAAAAAGAAATAAATAATTCAGATTCTGAGTGGATCAGAAACATGACAAAGAAATAAAGAAAAGAAAAAAAAAAACAGTAAGGCGAGACCGATCGCCACAGCCCAACTACCATGAGCTCGCGGCAGACATGTCCGGCCGCGGACTCTCCGTGATGAGGCCGTCCTGAGTCCTCACCTTGCCAAGGCCTCACGGTCAAACGAAGTCGGTGCAGAAAGACCTTGCGGCCAGCAAAGTCGATCGCTGCAAGAGGTCGGTCATCCATCATATCATTGATTTGCAATTTTCATGGCATATCTAGCCACAACTTCAGTCCATTCCAACCCATCATTGCCATTAATCATCGTTTGTTTGTCCTCCTAAGTCGTATCTTCTTGACCATTGTGGCCACTCCAACTCCTCCTTTCATTAAACAAACCAATGGTTGGTTCATGCCAAAGCTTCTGTAGGTTCACTCGAAAGTTTCTTCTTCCTAAGCTCAACCTTGAGAGTTGAAAGATCCATTTCAACTCAATACTTCTCTAATAATTTCAAAAAAAAAAACAAACATTTTTATAGTATTTGGATTTTGAATCATAATGAATTTTGATTTACATTGAAAAATCTTTCTATTTTTTTTTTTATATAACTTAGGTGTCTGTGCAATAAATTTAGAGCATAAAACTGATCTCTAAAATGTTATTGTATTTAAGATGTGATGTGATAGACTTTTTCTATACTTGAGAACCAACCGAATGCAAGTCTAGAAAGCTTCCTGATTGTGGTAGCTGCCGACAGCTTTATAACCCTACCTAAAAAAGATTAATCAAGTCGGATAATTATTAAAATAAATCGAAAAATATTAATGAAGACTTATCCAAATAATTAATATGAACTGTAACTCGGATTTGCAGCGGGAGAAAAGAAGAATGTGTGAGTAGATTATAAAAACTTAACCAGCCTGGGGATCAATCCGAGTAGATTATAATTTCTGACTTTACCACTGCTCCTGATCCTACAAATTAGTCATTCGCAATTGCAGATGGTGTGGAGGAAGTTTATGGTAATCTATATTAGAGCATTGTTCTTCTGCAAAGGCCCTAAAAATGCTAGAATTTTCAGTAATAACCTGGCCACTAGTGTATATTTGCGGAGTAGTAGCCAGGTTTATCCTTCCATTTGCTATCTGTTGAAAAATAATAAGTGTTGTCATCCCATTCCTTCATCCATTTCAACTTAGATGTAAGCAGGGATTTCAATTCAGATGCGAAGCCTCCTCTGCTCCAACATCTCTTGTTCAGTAAAATATATGATTTTCCCAGGGTCTCAAATCAAGTGTTGTCTGCTGCATTCTCAGCTAGGGCTGAGTAATTGACTCAAAATCAAACAAATTTAAATTGATTAAAAAGATTTTTTTTTTTTTGGATAAACTGAATTGCTTGAATTTTATCACTAAAATCTAATAAATCGAATGAATATGAAATTAATTAATTTAGTTGATTACCGAATTAATCAAACTTTTCTTATAAGAATATTAGAAAGTAATTTGAGTTTTATCAATCGATTAATTAAATTGATTTATAAAATTTAAAATCAAAATCTAATAGAATAAATCAAAAACTTCAATATTTAAAAAAAAAATCAAATTAACTGAACTTCTAATCGATTGATTTGACCAATTAATTTAGTTTAATTGATTTTTTACTCACCCCTATTCTCAACTGCTCCATAGCAAATGAGCTTTGTGTGTCAAGAAGCAGTTTTTAACTCCTTTCCCATAAGACATCTTTGGTAGAACATCCAAAAGGCCTAAGATCTATTTGTTTTCGAATGGGGAAATATACTCTATAACTCAAATATATAGGTTTTGTATTGGAAAATTGATTTTCATAACTAATTCCTCGAGTATTTATCATTATTTGATACATAGAAATTTGTTAAACGTGATGAAGTATTTTACTAGTAGATTGTTATAAGAATAATTATTTGAGAAATTCATGTGCATATATTAGTAGTTTAGTGCAAACCAATACGTGATTGAATGAGAGCACTTCAAATGCGAGCATGAAAACACAAACTCTCGGCATGACAACATTAGCAATGTCATCTAAGCAACTCAAACATTAGCAATGTCAACAGGGTATTAGGCATGACAACATTAGCAATGTCATCTAAGCAACTCAAACATTTCTCTCTTCGCGAGTCCTAAACCTTTTGCCTTTTCAAATTCAAAGAGAGTTTCAAAGTGTTAGAGTTTTGCAAGTTCTCAAAATTTGAAGTACTCTAATTTTCAAGATAACCAGAAATTATATCATCTTGTAAAGAAAGTGTCCTGCGAGCGTTTCGCCTTTCTGCCACAATTGTAAAGAAAGTGTCCAACTCTCGGCTGACCATCCAACACATTGACAAGCCCACCTTTGAACTTCCAAATTTGATTCTGCCTGTCGACTCGCTTATAAGTTGCTGATCCATCAAGCCACTACTAAACCGTCAAGTTGTCGAGCCACTACCATACAATGAGCTCACTTTCGATTTAACCAACCTAGATATGATAAACTTAAGTTGATAATCTATGTGTGTCATCTTATAGAGAAATCAAAGAAAATTCAAGAATTACAAAAGTGGTGGTTTTCGATTGTAGTTTCAATTGTGTATCTGCTAAGGGAAACATAAGCTTCTTGGAGTTTGATGCATGTTTGTAGATTTTGATTGTCCTTCAATGAAACTAAACTTTTTTAGTTCACTCCATTCGACTGGCTTGCCTAATCTGTTCGGTTCGCTTTCGGCTTGGCCCACTCACCTTGTTCGCCCCATGAGCACATGGTGTTGGATCTTAAACTTCAAGACTGCCTGTCATTTCCATGTTTCCTTCCTGAGGAATTGATTTTGACAAGGACTCCCGCATATGCCTTCGATTTCACTTTGTCTTCTTGCTTTTTAGAACTTGTCGAATTCAGTTCATTCAGAGAGATGGATATGGCTTCCTCTGACCCACATTCATGAGCACATGAAGGTAGCCCCTTCTTGGCATCCATTTTCCACCCTATCAAAAATATAATGCACTGAAAAAGAACACAATAAATATGAACTTGATTTCTCAAGTAATTTATGATTATTAAATAGGAAAAATAATTCTCTGATCCCCATCTCATTAAGAAGGCTTCATCTCCTCCCTTATGACTTGTTCATATGCCTGCCAAAAGGTAGGTACCACATCCTGTCAATGTGTTCCCACACTTAATGCAGAAAGAGACAAGAGTTTACTTAACATCTTCACCTTGCATCCTAGTTCAACAGATCTTACTTCAGCTTTGCTCTAAAGCTTAACAATCATCATCCTGCCGAATGAAAAAAAAAAAAAAAATCTACAAGTTAGATAAACAAGAATCACAGATTACTTAGAAGGTTTGTGATGAGGAGAATGACAGTATTTGTTAGTAGTCATTTGACTTACTACAAGCATAACACATTGTCAGAAGAATTTGATTAGTAGATCTGTAAAAGATTAATTTGCAGAAAACGGAGTTATTATCGCAGGATCATGTGCAGTCGCAATAAGAACCACCTGCAAGCATTGATAGGCTACTATGGCATAATTGAGACTTGGCAACAAACTCTATTATGAAGTTCATCCTAAGGAGTGATCTTTCGGTATACGTTAACAGTTCTGTGGAGGACCAGCAGCCGTAAGTCCAGTTTGTATTATCTTAATCATGCTGGAAGTCTAGCAGAATCCAAAGTTGAAATTGTTTTCACAAGATGAGGACATTTGAGAGTGGGAGACATGGCACATGAATCTGTCTGATGAACTAGATACTGCTTTAAAATGCATAATGAATGGCTTTGAACCTCAGAATAATTGGCTGTCCTACTCTTTTACCCAAGGTTTTAAGATTGTGGCACAGTCTGATAATTCAACAGTGACATCAACTATGAATCATAATTTGACAAGTTATACAATCAAATCGTTCAGAATTGTTTTAATGTTAGTGTTCATCAGACAAAGCTCTCCCTAATTGAAACATTGATGGACATGTTCAACAATATAAGCTACCTACAGAAAAAAAATATAGTAAACTTTTACATTCATGATCACAAAGCTAAGATAGAAACTTTCCTAGAATCTATATTTCATGATTGATAAATCACTGCTGCAGGAAAAAAAATAAAGCTGAAAGGAATTTTTATTGAAGCATCAATTCTGCAAAAATGGGTAAATGATGAGAAGAAGATTCTTGGCTGACCTAAAAAAAAATTTTAAAAAAAAATCATCTAGTTCTCTTTGTAACTAGATCATGTAATTTGTGATTAATGATAACAACCCAGCAATGCTTCTGGTAAAACTTTTCAGATAGGTAGATATACCACTATATAAAGCAACTGGCTGGAGAAATTGTAGCAGACATGCACTTTCATAGATTTCTTCTCATCCGTTCAATGCTCGTCCCTTCCCTCCCTTACATTCTCAGATCTGAAGAGCTTGAATTTGCATTTCTGTGCCCTCAGTACTAAGTGTCAAAAATGGAAGAATGAAGATCACATTCTAAGCGATAGTCGATCAAAATTAAGGGAAGTTGATGCATAGGATTCAACATACCGTAGGAGAGAGGAGTGGGCAACAGCTTCTTTGAAGATTAGGCATTGGAGGACTATTGAGGGAATGCAAGCTTTGACTTCTTTTCGAGAATATGCAGTAACCGACTAGCAATTTCACATGATGAATGTGACCATTAAAATGGTGAGCATGACAGTCCTCATTTTTACTGATTCTTTGCTTTGATAATCTTCACTAGGATTCAACTCTGGTCGAGAATGGACTGAATTGAATCACACGTCAAAGCTTTTATTTAAAGTTTTGTTCATTGTTTGATGTGTTCTATCTCTAATCATCAGCATCTTAGCAAAGTTTAGATGTTTAATTTGGTAGAGTACTAGTTTACAAAAAATAAAAAAATCCTACAGCTTTGTTGACAAAGTTGATCTTGTTACTGTTGCAGTGTCCATCACTGAAGAAAGGATAGGACTGCAATCCTTAACAAATATCAGAAATGGATGATATTTTATCTGCAGAGGTTGGGAAGCATGATTATGATTGGTAACCTGCCATAACCTATACCTCCTTTCAATTTGTTTCTCCATCATATGTATTCCTGTTCCCCTAAAAAGCTTTACCTGATTCCAACTGAACTATCATTTCACTCTATCAAAAGTACAGACTAGGAATTGAGCAATACAACCTATGACTCATATCACCCCTGCAAACTAAAGATTGTGTCTAAACCGACAACTAAAAACAGAAGGCCTCAAAGTGATTAAAAAGATGATACCCCCTGCAAACTAAGCTTGGAGTTGGAACTCCTTACTGACATCGGACGTGGATTGAGTACATTTCAATTGGTCTACGAAGAGACATTTTAAATTTTAGAAACTTTAGACCTTCATATTAAGGAACTAGGTAATTTTGGCACGAACTTGAGGGAATCAAATAGCCTGACTGACAACAAGGTGAAGTTGAGATGATGATCCACACCACAACCTCTTTTGAGCTTCAATCATCCTTGGAGCACTTTGAGCCTCCTCAGTAACCTCATCATCCATTGTCATCATCGTCCACCTCAGTGTCAACCATCTCTGCTTCTAAAGCTTCAGGCACAGATTTATTCTCTTCATCAGAACATTCAACAAAACTTACCCAAGATAAGCCAATGAACCATCACAAGAACACTGGAAAGTTCTAGGAATATACCAATAGCTTAAGCTTCAAACAGACTCTAGCCATATTTACCTTCCCCATGTTAATTCTCTCCATGCCCCTTTAAAGGAAGAATTCTTATACTCTTCGATAACCTAGGATTTGGCTCTTTCATTTCCTTTTTCTCGAAAAATAGGAAAAAAGAAGATATTGGAGTGCCACAGACACCAATTATTATTCAAACTAGAGTTACAAAAAAACAACCTCACTGTGTGAGATGGTTGATAGCCTATCATCAATACAAGTAATTCTACTCTACTAATAGTCAAGATAGACAATAAAGAACCATTAGAAGAACATAAACAAGCAAATTAAATAGTGGTTAATTAACCAACAATGTCTGGGTCTGAGTAATAGCCGATTTTGGGCAATATAAGCAACTAAAATATGCTTTCCAAAGAGCCATTAGTACATGGGCATATGGGATAATTAACCAATCATCTTCTTAGCAACTACCTCAAATCAAAAGGAACCTCAAAGATTATTTCACCTCTCGAGATCCAAAGGCAATAAAGCCAAGCCTGCATTAGAGTGTTTGCAATGAAGGCTTTGTTGCTACCCAGTTCATCCATCCAGAATAGCCACAGAATGATAGAAGGTGAAACTCAGCATGCTTGAAATATCCCCATGATTAATCTCCAACCAACCAGTGAGACTGAACAATGAAACTTAGATGGGTGCATGATTCAAGTTCAACTAGAGACCTTGCAGTGCCATGGTGCTTCATTGTATGCTCACGTTCACTCTATTTTCAAAGCTCGCCCTGACACTCAGTTCAACCAAGCATCTCCTAGTTCTTCTCATGGTGGGGTATGACATGTTTAAATTTTTTTCCCCTTCCATTTCTTTTCTTTTCCTTTCTCTAACCAAAGGGTAAACACAACATATAAGTCTAACTTATTAGGTTCCTAAATATTGACAATATACATAATCAATTAAACCTTTTAATCCCATAACATAACTCCTCTTCATGGTTTAGGTATACAAGTTAAAATTGGCCTCTAGCAATGTATCACGACTATCCAATATCGTAAAAGATTCTATTGACCCACAAAGCTTTTCAAAGGAGTACTTCCAGTGTTATTTAGTACTCTTATCATCATATATCGCTATGTAGTCTAAAATAATTTATATTCGTTAGTCATGCATATGTATAATTGATATTTAATTTCCAAAGGATCAACTAGATAACATGTGAATTAAGAACTCATTCTTAATTATCTTCAATACACTTTCTTTGAGTGATCACCCATCAATGACCAGTGATATAGATATATTCTCTTTTTACCCAATGTGATAGTGCTATGTTGACTGTGCACTCACATTTATAAGGTAGCAATATATTCGATGACAACTGTCCATGCATATCTTTTAGAGGGTCACTACATAAGTATCAACAAAATTACTGATTTTTCTCTAATAATTTCTTTACTCTTGTTTAAATATCATCATACTTTTATGCATGAGATCACTTACTCTTATTCAGTGGAAAAAGTAAAGTGTATACTAGTCTTATTGCAATGTTGATGTCCAATCTTGGCATTGCTATGATTAGAGATATTTAATAATATATTAGTGTATTAATATCATCTCACATCCTAAGAATCAATCACTAATATAATATAACTCATACTATAGTATTATATAGACTTTTATTATGATTATTAAATCATCCATGAAACTTACAAAATCTCTCATCCCTTGATGATACATCTCTTGAGTTCTTCTTAATAAGAGTTTTAAGGCATTGAATATTAGTCAAGTTTCAAAATTTAGAGTCTTCCTAGGGATGTAAATGAACCAAACATTTGTGAGCAAATTTGGTAAGAGCTTGTTTATTTTCATTCAATATATACAATGACAATCGAATGAACAAGTTTAAATACATATGTTGAGCTTGTTGGTGTACATAACAAAGCTTGTAAACTATTCGTAAACAATGTTCATAAACAATATCAACAAATAAACTTGCGAACCATGTTCATTAATAAAACTCCTATCAATTCTATAAATAAAGAAAGAAGCTCTCAAAATGAACAAAGGAGTTTGTAATATTAAGCTCATTTACCAACTAAACAAACTTAAAATTATAGAAGTTTCAAGCAATCAAGCAACCTCGAATTAAGAGCTCAATAACATCTAAGAAAACAAAGCACAAGGCAAGCTCGAACTAAGATCAAGTTCAAAAAAAAAAAAAAAACCAAGCTAAGCTAGAATAATCGTTACAATAATTTAGTTAATTTTAGGCTTGGCTTACCTTGGCTCGATTAACTTACCAAACAATCTTAAACAATACAAAGCTTAGTTCGACTTGGCTCATTTACAACACTAAGTCTTCTTATTTTAAGACGATGGTGTTATACTTGAGTGATGTTTGTCGATAAACAATAAGCATGCAGGCAGGACACTATTATCTTAAAGAGAGAGTCTAACTTTTGCCTCAATCTTTTGACTAACTTTAACGAGTGGGTCAATTACCTAAGTGGTACATCGATGAAGTCCAACAACTAATCGAAAATGGCTAACTAGAAAGGATGCATCGACTACGCAAAGAGATGTATAGACTAAGTCTGATAACTACGCGTAGAAGATGACTAACCCGAAAGGTGACTTGACTACTCGAAAGGGTGTGTCTATCTGAAGGGATCACCAAAAGGAATGCACCAATAAATTCAAAAGTTGTGGTCCTTGTTGCCAACTCGTCAACCCGTTGTGTCGAGCCACTAATATATCACAAGCTCACGACTCGAAGGCGAAAAGCTACATAGTGACAACAATACATACTAATGTGTTAATTCCTGAAAGCAATTACTAGGTCGAGTACTGACTGACATGTCCCAACTAGCTTCGTATACTTTTTAGAAACTTCCATAATTGACTTGGTTAGGTTTTATGCCACCATTTTGCTCATCCCTAGTGTATTAAGGGAATACAAAATTCCATATTTTGTTTTGGCTATTTATTCTCTTACAAAATAAAATACATTCTACAATAGTCTAGCTTGATCATTGGAGAGGACTATCTGAGCTTCTTTGACTCCTTGCAACTTGGGATGGAACAACTTGTTGGAAAAACTCTTGTCTAACCTTCCTAGACCACTAGAAAGAAACACTCGCCCGACCTTTCCATATAACTCGAGGTAAAAGCTTTCTTCTTATTGTATATCAGTCCATTAAATCTACTCAGTTTTTCTATGATCACTGTAAATTTTACTCAATCATGTTACTGAATAATTTAAATCTGATTATAATAGTATGAGAATACAGCACTGATTTTTTTTTTTCAAACTTAAATCCTTGATTTACCTTCTGAAACATACATGCAAAGCAAAAACCTTTTTGTTTCTCTTCTTAAAACTTCTCAGCTGAATCAATTTTCTACACTCATTTGGAACAAAGGAAGATAATAAATAATGTTTGAGCTAAATTTTCATGTTGATAGGCTTCTCATTCCTCCTGAAATCTCTCCCTTTCCCTTCTCCGAAGCACGTGACGGTCAGACACTTAAAGCAGCACCAAAGAACAAATCAAATGCTAGATCAGTTACGGTAAAAGCTTCAAGGGTGAGTAACCTGAACCTCTTTACTCTCTTCAGAGTTAAAGAATCATATTAAATTCACTCTGCGTTCTATCAATAATTAACAACAACGACAAATTTTAACCTATAACCAAAGCAAATTCAAGTTCGTATCCAACTTTATAGAATCAAACCAAATTTGTAGAGTGTGTTTTAGTTTGAGAATACCTCTTTTGTTTGCAGTTTTCTCTGTCTCAATCAGAGAAGAACACTTCTGCTAAGCCTACCAGAAGCAGCTCCACAGCTACGTCTGCATTATCAACTACTCTCTCATCTTCCACATGCCTCTCAAACAGCAGCAGGACAGCGATTCTCAACACCAGCACCGCCTCCGTCACCTCCAAACCTTCTTTCTCCGGCAATCGTTCCCCTGCAATCTCACGGCATTCGGCGCCCGCAAAGACTCGACCCACGCTGCCTTCTAATCCAGATAAGCCAAGGCAAGCACAGAACTCAAGGCCTTGCACACCAACTGCTCGACCGAGTTCCCGTTCGTCAACTCCAGCCCGTCGCGCAATAACAGAAGCCTCACTTCCGGCCTTGACCCGGTCGGCCTCCGTCGGCCATGCTCCTCCCGCAAATCGCCGAAACAGCGGCAGCGCGAATCGTCCGAGCTCCCCTGCGCCGCGAGAGCGGCCTCAGGTGCAGACGCCTGCTTTGCAACGACGGGGAACGGCGTCGGTGGCTTGCGCCAGTTCGAACCCGATCCGCAAGCAATCTTCCTCGCCGATCGTCCCCGGAAGGAGGCTTCAAGAGAACCCGCCGAGTGCTCGGACGAACGGCAAGGCGAACGAGGGGAAGGCGGCCGTGAACAAGAGGCCAATGTCGGCAGAGCCTGCGAGCCGGAGACCCGCCAATCCATCTTCGCCAACAGAGAACACCGGATCTGCAGTCCGTAAACCCACCAAGCATACGGTAGTAGTAACCTGCACCCCCCTAACAATTTCATTACCACAAAAAGATGAGATTTTTAATCGAAATCTTCCGAATTCGTTCCAGGAGATCAAGCAAAGCACGGGCGGCAATCCGGCGATCTCGCTCTTCCCTCAAAGCATTCGCTCCGCCGCCCAAAAGAATCGATCCTATCGTTTATCGGAGACGGAAATTTCAGCTCCAGTTCCTGGGAAAGCAACTCCTCGTCACGTCGATAACAATGGAGTAGCAGTTGCATGGTAGTAAGCTCAGATCGATGATGGCAATGGCAGCTGCAATGAGGATTATGCTGCTGTTCGAGCTACCAAATGAAGATCGAAGCGCGTAGCTGGGATCGTGCTCTAAGAACAGAAATATATCGTCATCGTCTGCAGATCTTTATCTAGAATTTATTTGTGCAATTTCATTGAAAAAGTTATGATCACGAATGGCATATCTATGATTTGTGAAAAATGAATTATTAGTTTTATCTTCTCCTTTTCATCACAACAAGAGAAACTAATTTTTATTTATTTATTTCTAAACTTTCCACTTTAAGCAAAGTAAACGCAGAACACTAGCACTGTTTCCTTACTATATATAACTCTCCTTGGCCTTGGGCAACTTTCCTTCACTCGACAAAGCCAAAGTGCCAAAAGAGGAAATGGGTGGTTTCTTGTCCGAATAGTTCACCACCTTACAGAAGCACCCATCGTCGCTCGGCTCTTTCTATTTTTGCCCTTCTCCTCCAGAGTTAAGAGGAAAGCGGCGCTCGATCTAATCATCCTCTTCGGCGCCGATAGGTTTGATCTTCGCGGTTAGGGTTTCATCCCTCCTCCACCTGTTCTGGATTTGATCATTGTACCTTAGTGTATGTGTTGCGTTACGTCTTCCTTTTCTTTATCTTGGTTGTTCTGTACGCCTTAATGGTTCTGATTTTGTGGGTTTTCTTATTTTTCTGTTTTCCGATCGAGACGGATGTTGCACTTGCACGTAGAATTTAGGGTTTGTTGTATATCGAGGGTTTCTATGTGTCAATTTTAGCAGCAAAGGAAAACTGGTATACTCTGTTAGCTATTATTCGGCTAAGACTTTATCGTATTTTTCATTTTCTTCGATCGTCATTGCTGGACAGAGATCGTGCGTTATCGTTGATGGATGAAGATGTCTACTTTTTGCAATCTATACTATACGCGTTTTGATGTGCAGATGGCTTCTTATGTTTTCATGTTCTAAGATTTTGTTACTTTTTTTTCCTGTATTATTGTTATTATTCTTTCCAACAATAAACCAGTTAAAACCTTAAAAATGTCAACTCAAAAAGTGAAAGTTCTATCAGCAAATTTTATAGATTGTTCTTGACAAAGTAGATGACAATTTCTCCTTTGTTTAATATGACTCACATATGGACCATATGGTTTCTGTTTAAGTATTGTTTTTTGTGGGCCTTATCGTGGGGCTCCATCCCATGATTCCATGTTTTGGTTACTCCATGCAGTAATGTTATAGTTGTTCCTGAAAAATATATGTACCCTTTTATGTTCTACCTATTGCTGTTGTTGGTTTGGATTTTTATAATATTAGATTTAACAAAGGAGGTCAGTCACAATGAACAATAGTTGTCTTCTTTGCATGACAATGGAGTTACTTTTGTGATCTAAATCTTAGGAAATCAAACATTTAGACTCAAAATAGATCATGTGATTCTAATTTTATAGGTATTTTTCATTTAAAAAATTGGTTTTCAGGTTACAGATGGCATCTAGGCGCATTTTGAAGGAACTGAAGGATTTACAGAAGGATCCTCCTGTCTCTTGCAGTGCAGGTACAACAGGCTGGCCTCTTTCATATACATGTACATTTTATTGATTTATATATGCTAATTTATATAGTGTAAACTACATTCTTTTTATAAGGGGCTAGAACGTGTGTGACTGCACACTTATGTTTTTCTTGTTTTCCTTTCTGATGGATTAATCTATAGAATGATTTATTTTCCCACTTTTTTTAGAAAGTCAACATTTTGAAATAAATCATTATGTTTTGGAAGACCAAGTGACTAATATGATTGCATTAGCTACAGAGATTAAAAAGTGGTAAAAAAAATCATGAAAAATGTGTATGGATAGTGATTAGATAACTATAGACAGTACAAAGACTGAACTCTTACTGTCGGAATGTGTTTTGTTGCACTAAGGATTGAAGTTGAACTGTGGGCTAAGAGATGTTTATCACTACTCTGAAAGCTTAAAGATTTTAGAATTGCTGCAAAATGCCAGATATCTTAAGGAATATTTATATTTCTCATGTGTGTTTGTTTAGTGCCCATGATATTTGCTGGCTGGAAGCTGCTAGGCAGTGTTAACAATAGCATGCATATTGAGATATATAAATTTAGTACATGAGTACATAATTTGCAGAAGTCCATGATATTTTACTATGTCCAACTTGTTAATGGGATCTCAAATTTTCAACAACCTTGTGATAACTTTGTGTAGGTCCTGTTGGGGAAGATATGTTCCACTGGCAAGCTACTATTATGGGTCCTTCTGATAGTCCATATTCTGGAGGCATTTTCATAGTGAATATTCACTTTCCTCCAGATTACCCTTTCAAACCACCAAAGGTAATATTCTCCTTATGTATGCCTGCAAATTTTTTGCAATTATATACATGGAGTTTGCTTTGTTTCACTCCTCTAATATTGAAAATTCTCTACGTCCCTTCCTTCATGCTTTACGTTCTTCAAAACATAGCACTAGCCTCCAAACTCAGTTTTTTTTATTACCGACATCATTTATAGTTTACAAGCGTTCTACTCACTAACTTTGGATTTAGTTTGTACACAATTATTTTAAACCTGATTTTCAAATTTCCAAACAATTTTTATAAGAAATTATTACTTAGAAACCCAAATTTTAGCCATAATAGGGCAATTGTAGCTCCAGTTTCTGAAGGTCATGTGAGATTGGAGAATAAAAATCTGCATGAAGTTAACAAGTCAAATTTTACTAATAGATCAAAGAACAGGTAGCAAGAGCCTTATTAGCTAATCCTTCTTATGTTGCATTCATTTGAATTTTGAACATCCTACTTACCAGTGTAAACCAACCGTTGGAATCATTTTTCACACTTCTCCAATTGCAGAATTGGGTTTTCTGTCACCACACCTTTAGTTTTTCAACTTTTCAGTTTTCAGGTTCCTTAAGAATTAGGTCCTTTTCATGCTCTGATTTTGTATCTATAGGTGTGATGATAGGTTAGCCGACCCCACATAGTGGGATAAGGCTCGGTTGTTGTTGTTGTAGGTGTGATGATAGGTGTGCTGATGCATCTTATACGTCAAAATCAGGATCATCTTGTTTAAACAACTGAAAGACCCTACTTGACTTGCATCGTACTTTTCGGAAGTCTTATGGATATCTGGTCCTGATTATATATATATTTTTATAGGATATTGGATTGTAGTCTAGATTCAAATCTTAACCACCCAGAGAGTGTTCAAGCTATTATATTGTACATGTGGTTTGACCTTCATGCTTACTCAGTTACTCAATGAGTAGAAATCATTGAAGATATTATATTTGATACGATTGAAAAATATAGAGCATGAATATGAAGCTATATAGAGCTTGAATATGACTATGTTGTGCTATTGAATAGGTTGGTTTTAGTTGATTGGCAAGTGTTATTTGTTCATGTATGTTGGGTTCTCATAGGCTGGCATTTTATGGTTGTTGCAGCTTAAGAATTAATAATCATTCCTGTTTGTTCTAAATAGAGAAAATGTCTAACTAGCATTGATCACTAAGATAACCTCTTTGTTCTTAAAGTGTAGCTTTAAGAAGTGATTTGATGAGACAAAATGGATTGAGATTGTATGGACATTTCAACACAACCAATGGATTTTATAGTTAGGCTAATCAAATCAATTGGAGTAGAAGATGTGATAAGTAGTGAGACCAAAGAAAAACTAAGTTAATGTAATAAAAAATATTTAATTGATTTGAATAACTAGTGAAAGAATCTCACAGAATTAAATAGAGGATAAGATTCATATAGTCAATCCCAAGGAGTTGAGATTTAACACACTATTGATCACATGACTCTGGTCATGTGCCATAGGGACATTCCAGCTGAAGCCTCTTTCAATCAGAACCTCACTGCAGCTAACTACAAAGACAAACATCATGTGCTTTATCTGCCTTTCCAGTGTTTAAGGAAACATGATATTTTGACTTCCACCAGTAGATCTGAAGTCATGGCATTTAGTGATCTTTATGCCGAGCATGCACTTATTGTATTGTTGAGAAAGAAGTGATATGGCCATGGTGCCATATGTGATTTCATCTGATGGTGTGTTTTGTAATTTGTAATTCTGTGTTGCCCTTCAATTTGGGAAGTAAAAAAACCTTTATATCCATCCTTTCTGGCATATGTCTTATGCAGTTTAGAGAGCAGAATGTCTCTCTCAACATACAAAAGTCTTCATTTTTGAATGTAAATGAGGTTGAACTAGAATGTTCATCCTCCTACACCAACAAATAATGCATCTTTAGTCAATACATTTCATCTCTGCCGTTCACCCTTTGAATCCCATTTGGTATGTGCAAAAAGTGCCCCAGGCAGACTAGACCCCCCAACTGATGGTAAATGTTGTCCGACCAGATGTAGGATGAAAATTAATATCTATTATGGTTGATTTTTTTAAGTGTAAAACTTTCCTCTTTCATTTTTTTTTTATATATTAGGTTTCATTCAAGACAAAAGTCTTCCATCCCAACATCAACAGCAATGGAAGCATCTGTTTAGACATCCTGAAAGAGCAATGGAGCCCTGCTTTGACCATTTCGAAGGTACAACTTTGTTACTTTCTTTACAAATCGGTTAATTTTTTTTTAAAGTACATCATTTGATTTTCTCAAGGAAAGTTGTTCTGGATAGTGGATTGTTTTTACCATATATGCTTTAGTTCTAGTATGATATCAAGGAAGATGATTGTAGTTTTAACTCCCATGAAATTTTGTTTAACTGCTGTTTAAAAAATGTTTTTTTTTTCAGCAATCCTTAAGATTTCTGTGACAGTTCTAAATCACCATGTTAAGCTTGTCATCAATCTAAACACTGGAAACTGTTGTGTGCCTCACAGTTAATTGCAAAACATAAGGCATAAATTGTATTTGTGGCACACATACTACAGCAGCATGAATTTTCATGTGCAATTTCTTTCTAACTGGAAACTGATGTAGGCATGAAGTTTGCTAGCACCTTTTTTATTTGGACTATGTATATCTGACACGGTCTTTTCTGGAGCTTTTAACGCGACTTAGAGAAAGATCAGTTATGTTCACTTTGAGTTCTAGTAGTATTAGTGATCTTCACTTCTTTTTCTATGATTTGTTTGTTACATGGTCAGTTTGTTGTTTGCTGATCAGGTACTGTTGTCGATCTGCTCTTTGTTGACGGATCCAAATCCTGATGACCCTCTTGTTTCGGAGATTGCTCACATGTACAAGACTGACCTGGCCAAGTATGACGCAACAGCCCGTATCTGGACCCAGAAGTATGCGATAAACTGAAGTGAATTTCCTTCTGAATCTTAAATTTTGATCTAAATGTAATTTGTGGAACATATTTGGATCATGTCAAACACTTTGAATATTTTTCTTTCTTTTGCCCTTTTAATATTCTTATGACTGGTCGTTATGTTAGTTTTTATACAGAAGTAGCTGATACTTGGAATGCACCCAATGGTAGATGTCACTGACTTCTCATTTAGAATAAAGTTAACAACCAACTTATTATTGCTCCTAAAATTTTAGTGAATTTCGGTTGTTATTATCCTGGGCACCGTGAGTGCCCATCTCGATCTCGTTGTGTGTAGGATTTTTTTTTTTTTTTAGTTTCAGGATTGTGTTTAAAGTTTAGATGTTGAATTATAGTATTTAAGTTAAAAAAAAAATTAGATACACATGATGGAGATATGGACGGGAGATGATAAAATAATATTATTCTATATAATTGAATTGAATTGAACATCGACGTAGATGTTCAACCTTCAGTGCGTACTTGCATTTCATTTTTTTATTTTTTTTTTATTTCGAGATAAGTTAATTAGATTTTATTTTTATGATTTAGAAATTAAATTAAAAAGAAATTAGATGTATATAAAAGTGTGCACGGAAGATAAGCATGATAATATTCCTCTAAGCATAAATTCATTTCAAATTAATTTTTATTTAATCAGGATTGTTGAGTGATTTAAATTAATAAAAAACCCTATCTTATAAACATTATGTGTATGTGATTATCGAATAAACATATATTTCATGTTCTCTCGCATTTATATTTTCATTTTTCTAATATATGACCTAGTAATTATTTTCATTTCAACTTATATGCTGTCATATTTTTATGAAAATGTTATTGATATCAATTCAATAATCTTCAAATTTATTGTTATTTTTTAAAATATATTTTTATAAAATTTATAATTTACGTAGCAGTTGAAAAAAAAGAACGAAACATTTTTAAAAATTAACTAGATAAATGTTATTAATATTATTTATAATCTAGATATTTAGACTTCGTCGTATTATTCTTAGAGATGAACGGTCCTCTCTTGATTCTCTCATCTGATACATCCGGAAACATAATCAACATACATCGATGATTGATCCCTACAATCGCACTGTCCTTGTAAAACATCGAATATCAAATCAAATACTTTGTTTTGTGAAGATAAACTCTGAATTTTGTCTGCATCGAGTACTTCAATCGAAGCGCCCGAGCATATTTTTTTCCATTAAATTCGACATTTATAGGGATGATAATGAAACGGGGCAAGGACGAGTTTATCATTTTTATCTACGCTCCGAATTATATTTTCGTACTCATTTCTTTCCTCATCTTCGATTTTTTTTCAATCAAGAAACCTTCATCCCGGCCCTACAAGAATTAAATTCTCATATCCGTTTTCATCCTCATTTTTTATTTTCAAAATTTTTTATTTTTCATCTAATATTTATCGAATTAATTAAAAAATTCTTATCTCCATTTTGATTCTCATCTTCATTTACCTCCTCATTCACATCTCTCTCATCTCTATCGTATCGTACCTAAGCGAATTCGAAAATAAAGATAATATTTTCATATCCACAAAAATCTTCAAATCTATATCTAAAAAAACACACCGAACCTATCCCTATTTTGAGTTTTTCCCATATGATTTCGAATCTACAGAAAAAATGGTCATCCCTAGACACTCATGCCTGCTCTAGTAAAAGATCCAACTATGACCGCTTACACACACAATGATAAAAATAATAAAAATAAGTAAATTTTTTGAATGAGTCTTTAAAAAATGTATTCGTAAAAGTATTTCGAAGAAAAAAAAATTAACTACAGTAAAAACTTTTTTTTTTAGCGAAATCGAATTTTACCGAAAATTCAAAAAAAAAATTACAACAAATAAATAATAAAATTATGAAATAATCGGAATTGGCATATTTCAAAAAACGTTAAGTATTTTAAAATAAATAATAAATATTAATTAGTATATTGAATTACTCAATACCAAATTTAGTTGATATCATTACGTCTCTACCATTGTCCTATGTCGAGGTAATATAAATATATTCTTTTTAATTTATATTAGATATTTAATTTATATCAATTCAATTTTTAATTTGTTGAAATTGGAATTTGATTATACTCGGAAAAAAAAGCACCTAAGTTTAAAATCATACATTTAAAAAAAGAAATTCAAAAAAAGAGGATTTTTGCGCATTTTTTCCGTAAATTGATGGTCTTCGCCGTAGTCGAATCAATTGCCTCGTGGAAAAAGCAACCCTATTCTAGGGGCCACAGCACAGGGCATCTCAGGAAGCAAACTAATACCATTTTCGTTCTCTAATCGATCGATTCGCTTTGGCTGTGGGCGGAGATGGCGACTGGATCCGCCGCCGCTGGATCAGGTCTCTTCAAGTTCCTTCGGCCGCGCCTCCGACCGCAGTCCTCCGACATCACCGCCGCGGCCACCTGGGGTGTCGCTGCCACCACCACCGCCGTCTGGCTCATCCAGGTTCAATCGAGATCCTTCGTCGTATTTTTTAAGACTTGGCAGAAGTACGCAATTGCATCATCAGATCTGTTATTTTTTCAATTTTAGTCGTTGTTTTAAGACTTGCTTGGAAGAATAGGATTTCAGGGAATGAGAATCTTGGCTCCATGGTTCTGATCGATTCCTCTGTTTGGAAATAGGGGCGGGGAACTGGGATTCCCATTTCATAAAATTATGGTTAATTGCTAAAAAAGACTGTTTTTTATATTGCTAAGGTTGATTTGCAATGTTTGACATTGTGATTAAGCAAAAATACCATATAGAGTGCTTTAATTAATGAGAAATGACTGAAAACTAAGATCACTGGAAAGGATTTCTGGAGAGGTGATTGAAGTTTTTTCAAAGAGAGGCTGGGGGATGCCATCTGTGTATCCATACAGATGGAAATATGTTATTAGCTATACATGAGTTCTATTCTCTTTTCATGAATTTTGAGCATGAAAGAAAAGAGTTTGCTGAGATTAGATTGGGACAACAAGCACAGAGTCAAGTGATGCATTTCCATTAAGAAGATGGTGAAGAACAAGCAATGCTATAAATGAGCTGAGCCAAGCCGAGCTTGATATTGTTCAAGCTTGTTCATTTATGCCAAGAATATTTTAAACATGTTCAAGATTGTTTGTTAGAAATTAAATCAATAAACAAAAATAGTAATATGAGGATCCACCCCTAGATTTTAAAAACATTAACGAGCCATGCTCACTAGTGTTCAGTCTTGTTTATTATATATTTTTTTCATATTGAACAACCTTAAACAAGCTTGTGCTGGGTCAAGTATCAGGCTCGTGCACAAATATTTTATTCATTTATAGCCTTAAGCACAATCAATGTGAGGGGTGAGCTAGTAGGTTCAAGTCTTTATTGTTTTTGTTCCAACCGAACGAATCAACATCGGACCAATTAGCAAATTGTTTATGGAAGTTGATGAGGTGAACCATCAATGATTCTTTCAAGGTGTACTGATGCTTTCGACCATCAAGCAAATATTGCATTCCTTGTTAGAAAAATGGATAAGAAAGAGAAGACGATCAGGGGACTCTAGGGGACTGTTACAAGCTGCATTTGACGCACACACAGATCCCAATACAAGCTAGGAAGAACTTGATCAGTGGCGGTGCTATACCATAAGGGCATAGTTGATCATGTGGCGGTGGGTAGCATACAAAGACAAAGAAAGAGCCGTAAGCAAATGAAATTGATAGGGGACTATCACCTGTTGTTCGGTAGTCAATGTTGAATGTACTAGGAGATGGAATAGAGATTCTCACTTTTTTGATCCATTCAACATGGATAAGCCAAAGGAGAAAAACAAGTGTGTATATTATTAGTGGAGGCTATGAGGTGTTGATAAATAAAATCAACTGAGAATAATTTTTCAACCTAGATGTTAGGATAAGAAATTATAAGGGGAAGTGACAACACCATTTGTCAAGTCGAAAGCAAGTGTCCCAACTTCCACCAACAATTGAGAAGATTTTCAAAGAAAATGGGAAAACAGAGTTTCGCACCTGAACAATATCCCTACTATCCATGGTCATGCGGATCAAAATGGAGAGTTTCAATGACACTCATTGAAACAAATTAAGTCAATGAGCTGAATGCTCGAGGAATCTCCATTGATGGTAATCTTCCATCATCACTAAGATATCTTGTCCCCCATGGGAGCCTAGTAGATGGTGGACCACAGAGATTGATATTACAAGCCAAATGTGGATTGAATCTCAACCTAGAAAAGGTCATCAAATATTGTCAATCTATTCGATGATCCATGGAATGAATTTAACGACACTAGTATGGCATGTTGGGATCTAAGAAAACAACTTTGTAAGTGGGTTGCAAAGTTAGACTGGGCTGATAATTGTGTTGGATTTTAAAGAGAATTTTTTTGCTCTAATATGTTTTTGCAATGATTTTCCATATTTGTACCTTGGAGTAGTCTAAGGGGGACAAACTAGACAATTCATTACAGGATTTATATCAAGAGATTGATTCATTGCTACAACAAGAAACCGTAATGCAACTATTTTGGATCCATTGCATGAATTTTATCCCATCACTGAATTCATTATAAATGTGGTTTAGATCCCTAGTAATAAAATGTAAACATTGTTTTGAACTCTGGATACCTAGATTACCAAAAAAAATAAAACATTGTTTTGAACTCTGGATACCTAGATATATCGGCCTTGAAGGTTTCACCTAAACTTAAGTTTTGACGATAGTGATAAATCATCACTAAGACATCACTGATGGCACGCTAGTGCTTTAAGGCACTGCTTTCCTCTCCTATTATCAGTTTTGGGGAATATTCATATGCCCTCTCGACCCCTGTACTGGACTTGAAAAACATCATTTGAACCAGGACAAACTACTTGGCTTTTTAGTTATTGTTGTCAAGGACATTTTTCTCTTTTTAAGGTGTTTTTGTTGCTATTTATGATCTTGCTTCACTTGTACTTTTCCTCTTTACATAAGTTTTTATTTGATCATGGACCTATTTTGTCTTTGCAGCCATTTGATTGGTTGAAGAAACAGCTCTTCGAAAAACCTGAGTCTGAGAACTGAATTCAAAAGTTTATCCAACTCATCACTCCTTTCATTTCCCCCAAAACTATGAGACTGTAATCTCAAAGAAACAGTTGTTTCTTTCAGATGAATGACTTCGGTCAGATAATGTATGAGAAATTACATAACAATTTATTTGGGAGTTTTTTTATTGGAATCTTAATACAGGATGTTTTTTTTTCATTTATTATCAAAAGAATTCTCCATCCGTCTCTCCACATTTTATTGTTTTGAAACTATCCTTGATTTAGTGCTATTTTAATAATTATAAAAATATAATTATTATATAATTATAATAGTTATAAGATCGTGGTGTTATACGAAGTAATTATGATTTTATAATTATTATTATTATATTGTTCTCGCAATTATAATATTATTGTCGTAGTGGTTATTATTCATAATTACTCTAAAATATTATTTTAAATAATTTATTTATTAAAATTTATCATAATTTAACATAATTTTTCTCTTTTATTCGGATTTGGAACTAGCTATGATTAGGTTGTGATGAGTAGAGTTTATTCTAAAATATTATTGATTAATATTAATCACAGATAAAATATTTATATTAAAAAATTATGAATTATATATTTATTTTTAGTTGATATCATGTATTTAATTTATATTGATTAATTATAAAATGATTGGTCCAGTTTTATAAAAAAAATTCATTGATTATCGGGATAAATTAGAAAATATTCACAACAGACGATTCTTTAGTCTAATGTTCTTAAGTTAATCATCCATTAAGAAAAATTTATTCATTAATTCGTCAAAGCAGGGATTTAATCCATGCTTGAAAAATTGAAAAGACATCTTATCACTGCATCATTGCTCGGGAGCAAAAGTTATGAACTATAGTTTTTTTTTGATAATCCAGGTATTCAGTTCTTCGAATTGATTAATCCTGAAGGTGATCGACTCAGTCTTATGAAAATTTTCTATCGATTATCTGAGTAAATCGGAAAGCACTTGTAGAGGCTCATCCAAGCGGCCAATGTTCTTAAAGTTATCGTTCCACTAGAAAAAAAAATTAGGTTAACTGCTTGGAGAGTAACCACTATATCATAGCTCAAGGCAATTATGAATTATAATTTTTTTTGATAATCTAAATATCGAATTCTTCGAACCGATTAATCTTAGAGGTGACTGATTCAATCCTATGAAAATTTTCCACCGACTACCGGTATAAATCAAAAAGTACTCGCTGAAATTCATTCAAGCAGTCAGTGTTTTTAAGATTATCATCCCGTCGGAAGAAATTTTTTATAATATATCATAATTAAAATTTGACTCTTAAATACTTGATTAATCATGTAAAAAATCTAATCGTTGTATATTATCCCAGAGATGTTATGAACTGGAGTTATTATAACATAATATCAGTAGTATTAATCAAAATTAAAATGTTATTATAATATAATATTAATGTTAATCATAAATGAAGTGTTCAACAATAATCATTGCAACATTTGTCCAGGTTGCAACAACTATAAATCTAAAATTATTATGTTAAAAATAAAATAATTTAATATATATATATATAAATAAAATAATTTAAAAAATATATATATATAGTGGAATGAAATATTTTTTTATAATAAATAAAAATAAGTATCTGTGATGTGACGATTTCAATAAAAAAGAACACTCTTGATTTTTTGCTTTTCTTTTTATACCCGTTCATCCCCAAATTAATCCTGACGCAACTCGCTTTAGTCGATTGAATGATTATTCTTTGACCATGGCGGAGAATTACTTGGTGCTAGATCCGTGGGCATGTTGCTCGGAATCAGCGTGGATTAGCCAGGCTTTCGCTCGCAAGAACGAGGCTGTCACACGAGCTCTCCAGATCTCCCTCTCCGACACCGCCTCTTCATCCTCCTCCTCCGGTGCCGCCTTTCCATCCACCGCCACATCCTCTTCCTCCTCCTCCCCCTCCCTGTTACGCCACCACCAACATCATCTCACCCTCCCCGCCGCTGCTCCCCTCCGCCCGCTCAGCCTCACCCCTACGGGTCGGGTCTCCAATCGCACAACGCAGGCGTCAAAGCGCTTCCCCACCACCTATATCAACGCTGACCAGACAAACTTCCGAGAGATGGTGCAACGGGGCACTGGCATCCAGATCGACGGTCGAAAGCTGGATGATGGGCCGGTGGTGAAGTCGGAGCCGATGCGACCAGCGACGGGTAACCACACAACTCTAAAACAGGTATGTAGAGGCGAGCAAAATTTCGGTTAAATCGAACAAACCGATCAAACTGATCGAATTTAAAAATTCGGTTTGATTTTTTTCGAAAATTCGGTTTTTGTTTTCTGAAAAATCGGTTAATTCGGTTTGGTTTTGATTTTGAAATTTCTTATTCGGTTAACCGAATAGACCGAATGAATCGAATTTTTAATCGAATCAAAATTTTAAATCGGTTTTTTTAGACCAAAACCGAAATTTTATTAAACCTAACCGAATTTTTTTAATCACAATTAGAAAATTCAGTTAATTCGGTTAAACCGATATTTGTTTGGTTTGATTCGGTTTTATCAAAAAATTCAGTCGGTTCGGTTTGTAAAAAAAAAATCAATTCGATTCGATTTGATAAATTCGATCGGTTCGATTTTAACTGAATACTCACCCCTAGGTATGTCTGCCCACCCTGGACACGTCGAAGCTATTTTTGGACTCCGTGGCGATTCGACCGAACCCGAATTAAATCTAGACCTTCGAACCGTGGAACGTCATATAACGAGTAGTAGTTTATCTGATGGAACCGTTTAAACTATTTTATAAATGTATTTTAAAATAATTTAATTTTTAAATTTCTTAAACTATTTTTTAT
>JBBUKS010000029.1:6683892-6695622 GCA_038050645.1 Hedychium gardnerianum
ACATTTAATAAAATATTTTTGCTCATTCTAGTATCACATTAGTTTGAAACAAAAGAGTAATCCGATGCATGAAACTCCTGTCAATACGGGATCCTAGGGAAAGATCTGTTTTATACAACCTTATCTTGCTTTGTAAGAGAACAATAATTTTACCGTTACGTCAAGACTACTCTTCAAAATTTACTTGAAAAATATCATTTCAAACATTAAATGAGCTTGTTTGTCAAGTGATCTTAAAGGTAGATTTACTTGATGAAAAAAGTTAAATAAAATTTCATAATAAACCTTGAATTGATTATTCAATAGGTCAAACTAGGGATAACTTATATAAAGGATGATCCGCTAAAGTAAATTCTGAAATGCTTTAAGATACTATTATATTCATGTGTCCATATCCTTTTATAAATATTTAGGATTATGATCTTAAATCCATATGAATAGAAATGTTTACAAGGGTTGAACTTGGAGCTTGTGATTTGATTAGATGTTTATTCAATCAATTTTAATAGGGGTTGGACTTAATGTGAGATTTTCAATAAATCTAAAGTTTTTATTCAACAAACAACCAATTATATTTGTTTTCAATTGACTAGACTGAGTTTTCAGTTAATTGCCAATATAGTTGTCGTTCAATAATCATTCGCGTTTGATCAATCAAATGAGGCTTATTCTAATTGATTTGAGGAAGAAAAAAAAAACCACAATTGACCAAAGGGTGAATTTAAAGTTGTGAAATTCCTAAAAGGGACACTTAGCTTTCAAATCTCTTAGAGGGTGTACTTATTTTCTATTTTATCCCTCCCGTCAATCACTGTATTGCTGTATTCAAAAAACACTACCACTATGATATTGAATTTCAAAGAATAACACTACTGTAGTGTTGAATTTCAAAGAATAATACTATTATGGTGCTATATTTCAAAAATCAATATCATAGTGATGTTTATTTTCTATAATTTTAAGTGTATCTTTTGATCAATTGCAGTAGAAGAAAAGAATATAATCATATAAATAAATGTTAAAATCCAAATCCTTTAACTCATGTACTAATTGAGTCCGAATGTTTTTTTTTAAAACTTTGCTAAAGACTTGAATCTTAAGAACACTAGTTTCAAGTTTGTTTCGGAAAGATTTACTTAGAATCACAATAGGTTTCTTACTCATCTTCGATGGTCGAGTAGGGTTCAAAAGAGTTTGCCACTAAACATCATGCAATCCTTTATTCATGGGAAAAAAAATTAAGGGAGGAATTATTTTAAAGTTCAAGTCAAGCCTACCATTAAGTTTTGGAATAGGCTCGATCCTAGCTGGGTTACGTTGAAGTTCAAGATATAGATAAATTCCCCTCGACCATAACCATAGGCTTATTGTGCCAAAATTCAGCTTATTTCTTCTTAAGTCGAGACAAACACAACTTGAAGAAGACGATTGAAGATTAAGATTAAACATGGAAAGCCTTAAGTTGAAGGCTTTGTCTTAAAACATTTGGATATTAAAAAGAGAAGTTCTCATCCCCACTTCCAAGCAATTAGGAAGTCTAAAAGGTGGGATTTGACACCATCCTGTGTCAGTTGATTAGATTGTTAGATAATAATTATTATCTAATATTATTAGTCATAAAAATTATATATGAAATTAAAATTAAAGTAATTTCATACAATATAATTAAAGTTACTGACGAAATATAACTCATTTAAATTATTATTATTATAACTGATGCATGATAAATGTACGAAAATAAATAAATTACATATAAAGATTGATCCTCTCTCTACTTATAAATACAAAGTATAATAATATTCCATCATGAAATGAATTGAGTGCATTCATAAAAAAAGAAAAAAAGAGAGAAATCAATATATGTAAAATAATTATAATGACTTCTTCATCAAGCTCAGATATGTAAAATATATAAATTTTGAGATCCGTTTCATAAAAATAAATAAATGATAATGTAGATTAATATGTAGTATCATAACTACGTTATGAAATCTATATGTTTTTATATATGAATTTATTATGTTGAATTATAAATTAATATATGTATTAATGAGATAAAATATATAATAGACTTCTTCTATTAATTATGTTGCATAGCCAAATTCATTTTTCAAATGTATATTAATCATATAATAATGATTAGTATTTTTAATAATGCATGACATAATAAATTTATGCATTGATTTATTATAATTTATGAATTTGATTAATGATTATAATATACATACATATTTTAAAGATAGTTAAGATGGCTTATAATTATGATATAAATATATGCACAATTTTATATTAATTAAGATAGTTTGTGATCACCAAAATGACCAAACTAGAATAATTAAATATCATGTATAAAAATAATCATTTATTTATCATATTTATGAAATGCCTAAAAATGGATAAATAAATGACATTCATTGATCATTAAAATTATAAATTTTTCCAAAGAAAAAAATTAATTTTTATGATTGGTGACATAAACGAAGAAAATTAAAATTCTTGAACTAAATATATTTTGTTTATCCAAAGATGTCATATGTATCTAATTAAAGATTTTAATTTCTTAGTATGTTAGAAGGCATTTAATTTTTGATAATATATTATAATATTAGCCCAAAGGTATATTACAATATATTCTAATGTTTTATCTGAATTTGTATATCTAATTTATAGTAATTTCTCTTCATTCGTAAGCTTCTTTTGTTATTGTATTTAATGGTTTGAACTTCTCTGAATGGAGTGAGCAAGTCAATTTTCATTTAGGTGTATTAGTTCTTGACTTGGCACTACTAAAGGAAAAGCCCACTGCTATTACTAATTCAAGTAGTGAGAAAGAGAAGTTCAAATATAAAACATGGGAACGATCTAACAGATTAAGCCTTGTGTTTATGCGAATGACTATCGCAAACAATATTAAGACTACCATTCCACAAACAGAAAATGCAAAGGAATATTTAAACTTTGTGGAAGAACGTTTTCGTTATACTGATAAGTCACTCGCCGGTACATTAATGGCACAACTCACAACCATAAAGTTTGATGGGTCGTATAGTATACAAGAACATACCATTGAGATGACTAATATTGCAGCAAGATTAAAGACTTTAGGAATGACTCCTTCTTGATTCAATTTATTTTAAACTCACTGCCTTCTAAATATGGTGCTTTTCAAATTAACTATAACACTAATAAGGAAAAGTGGAATGTTAATGAATTGATAAACAAACTTATTCAAGAGGAAAATAGGCTTAAGAATTTGGGAAGTCATTCCATCAACTTCACTACTCAAGGAGCTGGTAAAGCACTAAAATCAAAAGCCAAAGGCAAAAGTTTTAAGAAACAGAAAAGTCTTATTAAAGCTCTTCAGGCTGATAATAAGGAACACAATAATGATAAGTGTTATTTCTGTATAAAAGGATACTATCAGAAAGATTTCCCTAAACGCAAGGCTTGATTTGGAAAGAAAGGTGTATTAAAAACATATATTTGTTTCGAATCAAACTTGATTTATGTTCCTCATAATACTTGGTGGTTTGATTCTGGTGCTACTGCTTATGTATCCAATATGATATAGGGATTCCATACAATCCAAATCGCAAACCGAAATGAGAATTTCCTGTATATGGGAAATCGTATGTAGGCTTCAATTGAAGGCATAGGGACTTATCATTTGGTCTTAGATACTAGCTATCATTTAGATCTATTATAGACTCTTTATGTACCTTCAATTTCAAGGAACCTTATTTCTCTTTCAAAACTTGATATTTTTGGTTTTGGTTTTAATATTATAAAAAGTTGTTTTAATTTATATAAGAATTTAAGACTTATTGGTTTTGAAATTTTTACTGATGACTTATATAAATTAAAACTTGATAATAAATTTACTGAATCCTTACTTATTGTGAATCAAAATATTGAAATTAAGCATAATATGCTTAATGAAAGTTCTACTTTCTTGTGACATAAATGTTTGGGTCATGTATCCAAAAGAGAGAATAGAAAGATTGGTAAAGAATGAAATTCTACATAATATAGATTTTACCGATCTTGGTTTATGTGTGGATTGTATTAAGGGAAAACAACCAGACATAATAAGAAACGAGCCACAAGAAGCACTCAACTTCTTGAAATAATACACACTGATGTATGTAGACCTTTTGATACTTCATATTTTGGTGGAGAATAATATTTTATGACCTTTATCGATGACTTTTCATGTTATGGATATATCTATTTGCTTAAAGAAAAATCTCAAGCAGTAGATGCTTTTGAAATCTACATTAATGAGGTTGAAAGGAAATTAGACATTAAAGTGAAAATTGTAAGTGAAAATTATAAGGTCTGAAAGAGGAGGTGAATACTATGGGAAGTTTGATGAAACTAGACAACGTCCAGGTCCATTTGCAAAACTTATTGAAAAACATTGCATACGTGCACAATATGCTATGCCATACACACCTCAACCAAATGGTGTGATAGAAAGGCATAACCACGCATTAATGGATATGGTTAGTAGTATGATGAGTAATTCATCATTGCCCAAATCATTGTAGATGTATGCATTGAAAACAACAATGTACTTGTTGAATAGGGTTCCTAGTAAAGTAGTTGCAAAAACTCCTTTTGAGTTATGGACAAATAGGAAACCTAGCTTAAGACACCTGCATATTTGGGGTTGTTCGGTAGAAGCAAGAGTTTATAATCCGCATGAAAGAAAGTTAGATTCTTGAACAATTATTGGTTATTTTATGGGTTACCCTAGAGAAATCTAAAGGATATATATTTTATTATTTTAACCATAATCCAAGAATAGTAGAAACTGATAATGCAAAATTCCTTGAGAATGATGAAGTTAGTGGGAGCGACAAACAACAAAATGTGGATATAAAGGAAGTTGAGATAAATGTTCCTTTATCTAAAAGTATTCCTTCATCTAGTGTTCCTCCAAAAGTTGTTCCAGTTGTCAACATTAAACAACATGATGAAATATCCTTGGAAGAAACTAACTCACAAAGATCTAATGCAAATGAGTTACAAGAAATAGCATTGAGAAGATCTCAAAGAATAAGAAAAACTGCTATTTTAGATGATTCTGAAACTTATTTGCAAGAATTAGATTATGGAATTTATGAAGATACAATTTCATTTTCACAAGTCATAGAAAGTATATAGTCAGATCAATGGATCAATGCAATGAAAGAAGAGTTACAATCCATGTATAAAAATGATGTTTGGGATATCATTAAATTGCTAAAAGGTTCTAAACGAGTTGGTTGCAAATGAGTCTTTAAGACCAAGCGCGGTTTGAATGGTAATATTGAACGATATAAAGCTAGACTTGTTGCTAAAAGATACACTCAAAAAGATGAAATTGATTATAAAGAGACATTTTCACCTTTCTCAAAGAAAGACTCATTATGTATTATCATGGCACTAGTGGCTCATTATGATTTAGAGTTACACCAGATGGATGTGAAAACAACATTTCTAAATGGAAATCTTGAAGAAGAAGTATATGTGGACCAACTAGAAGGTTTTTCAATTGAAGGAAAAAGTCATCTAGTGTGTAAACTTAAGAAATCAATATATGGACTTAAATAAACTTCTAGACAATGGTATATTAAGTTTAATGATACCATCACATCTTTTGGTTTAGAAGAAAATGTTGTTAATTATTGCATATACTGAAAGATCAGTGGGAGCAAAATTATATTTTTATCTTATATGTTGATGGTGTCTTGCTTGCTACTAATTATTTGGACATGTTGCATAAGACAAAAGATTTTCTCTCAAGGAATTTTGAAATGAAAGATATGGGAGAGGCATCTTGTGTGATTAGAATTGAAATATTTCGTGATAGATCACAAGGATTGTTGGGATTGTCTCAAAAAGCATATATTGAAAAAATTCTAGAGAGATTTAATATGGAGAAATGTTCTACTAGAATTTCTCCAATTCAAAAAGGGGACAAATTTAGTCTCATGCAATGTCCAAATAATGATATAGAACGAAGACAAATGGATTCAATTCCATATGCTTCTCTTGTATGAAGTCTAATGTATGTACAAACTTGCACAAGATCGGATATTAGTTTTGCGGTTGGAATGCTCGTCAAGTATCAAAGTAATCTTGGAATTGGTCATTAGAAAGCTGCTAAGAAAGTTTTAAGGTATCTTCAAGGCACCAAGAATTACATGCTAATGTATAGAAAAACTAATCAATTGGAAGTGGTTGGTTTCTCATATTCAGATTTTGCTAGATGCATTGACAGTAGAAAATCCACTTTTGGTTATTTGTTTCTTCTTAGAGAAGGAGCAATATCATGGAAAAGTGCTAAACAATCTATCATTGCCTTATCCATAATGGAAGTAGAGTTTGTAGCATGTTTTCAAGTCACAATCCATGCATTATGGTTGCAGAATTTTATTTTAGGATTTGGAGTTGTCAACACTATTGTCAAGCCATTGAAAATTTATTATGATAATTCCGCAACAATATTCTTCTTAAAAAATGATAAATACAAAAGAGGTGCCAAGCATATGGAATTAAAATATTTTGTCATTAAAAAAGAAGTTCAGAAACAAATAGAGTCTATTGATTATATTAGAATAGATCTCATGATTGCAGATCCGTTAACTAATAGTTCACAATAACAAATATTCAAGGAACACGTACATCGAATGAGTCTTGGTTGTTCTTTAAATGATTTATTAAGTTGACATTCTGAGCTCACTTATGCGTTTCTGATATACAGTTTCTAGTTATGATGTGCACATTATTATGTTATAATATGAATTACCTAGAAACATTATTGTGGACCATTATGAAATTATATGTTCATTTATAGGTGTAGTATGACAGGATGCTAGTGTTAGTGAAATATAGAAGGAAGTATGTTATATAATATACAACTATTATAACTCACATTTAGTATTCTATTATACTAAGGTAATTATGATGTTTTAAGAAAGATGAGTTTTTGATGCATAAAGTTATAATGCATCATACTTTTGGTTTAAGTTTTGATTCCATCTATTTTTTAGGTCAAGTGGGAGAATGTTAGATTATTATTATTATTATTATTAACTAATTGGCCTTAAAAATAAATAAAGGAATATGAAATTAAAACTTATGTAACCTCATGTAATTGAAGTTACTAATTAAATCTAACTCATCTAATAATTATTATTATCTATAACGGATGCAAATAATAATAATAATTATAACTGATGCATGATGGATGCTCAGAAATAAAGAAGTTATATACATATATTGGTCCTCTCTCTGCCTATAAATTGAAAGCATAATAATGTTCCATCATATGAAATGAATTGAGTGCTTTCATAAAAAAGGAAAGAAGAGAGAAATCAATATATGCAAAATAATTGCTTTAGAATGGTTTCTTCATCAAGCTCAGGTATGTAAAATATATAAATTTCAAGATCTGTTTCATGAAATAAATATACTGATCATGTAAATTAATAGCCCGAACATTGTCTTGAGCCTTCCTTTTAATGTCGAAGGTCCACCTATCCATATCTAAAGGTTCTCCAAATTTGTTGATAGGTAGGGTGAAACCTTTCTTGATACTGATCCACATTTCGATTTCCATCTTTAGAAAGTTCTCCATCCATCCCTTCCAGTATTTGAAATCTTCTCCATTGAATAGTGGAGGGTGGATAGTGCTATAACCTTCTTGGTGGGACATAGACATACTTGCAAAATAATGTAAATAGAAAAAGCAATTTTCAAGACTTTGCCTTGGGATTAGTAGTGCAGTACAAAGGAAAATATTAATATAAATTATTTAATAAAAAAGATTAAAAAAATGCTAGAAAGACTATTAAGTCTTTTTCAGATCAACCTGACTCTAATACCAATTGTAGGATTGTAGAAGACAAAAGGGGAGGGGGGTGAATCTCGTTCGTTAGAAATATTCTCTTTTCATCTTTGTAAAACTAAATCAAAGTAAGTTAGCAGTGGAAAATAAGAAAAAGAACATGATCGATTTTACTTGGTTCGTAGTCCAGCGACTACTACTCCAAGTCTTGCAATCCTTGACTGCTTTCGATGAGCAATCCACTATAGTTCTTCTCTCTGAAGTTTTTCGGAGAAGCAAGCTCATACAGAATGTGTAGGATGATAGTAATAATCTACTATCACCTTGGAATGTAAATGCAAGTACAAACTAATATACTGACAGTGAATATACGAGATGAAGCATAGGTTGTCAGTCGCCACCTGACATCGTAGTAGATGAAACTTGCACAAGTAGTATCAGTAGTGATGAGATGTAACACTGTGAGAGTTGATGAAAGAATTATTTTCGGCTTGGACCTTGAGGCCTTATTTTATAAGCATCGTTCGGTCGATTGAAAGCACATTCCCTTGACTAAACCTATCTATCGACATAACCTCCTATCCATCGACTAAACTTCGCACCTTTCCTTGTTTTCTCTGATCCAATCCGTTCGATCCCATGATTTTCATTGTTTGGTCAAATGATCCACGTTATCCATCGAAGTAACCTCTGAACTTCCATTCATCCATGATTTGATATGATTATCTATCATTACCTCTTATGGATCAGTCGATGGATCACTTTGATCCATCAATTGAATAGTCTGTTTACCTTGCTTGCTAAACTTCATCTGATCTCTACCATGCTGGCTGGATCAGTCGACTGAACCTTTTGTTCAAGCCAAAACTTTATTTATCAATAAAACAAAGTTAGCACAATAAAATAATAGTAGTCCTACAAAAGAAAGTTAGATAGTAGATAGTAAAGATGCATGAGTATGACAGTTAAAACTGTCTTGATATCAACTTAGAAACCTCCATTGGTTTCTTCAGTTGAATCAATACATAAGGTTTGTCCCTACCGGGAACGACCTCACTACACTTCCTCTAGGAGTTTACCTCAACTCACCTGCCAAACATCGGGTTCTCCAGACATGTT
Organism: Hedychium gardnerianum; assembly: GCA_038050645.1. Lineage (NCBI taxonomy): Eukaryota > Viridiplantae > Streptophyta > Magnoliopsida > Zingiberales > Zingiberaceae > Hedychium > Hedychium gardnerianum. Next base: position 6,692,849 of record JBBUKS010000029.1, read on the forward strand.
TAAACTTTAACCGCTCAGCATCGGATCAACCTACCAAGGCTTTCTCTTGATTCGATATTGGATCCTCTCTAACCTATCGAATCCACCTGTTAGATGTCAGGTCCATTTGACCCATCTAGACTTCCTACCTAGTTTTCATGATCTGTTGAGACTTCCCCTACCTAGTCTTAGGTCTATATGACCTACTAGGACTTTCCAAGTTGAGCATCCTGCACACTTGATCAATTCATTAGATTACAACAAGACTTAACTTGAACCTTTGACAACATCAAAACATAGGTTTTATTCTAGTGCTCCCAGCACCAATAAAACCCACTACTTTAAGAAGAGAATGGGATCAGCGTGGCGATCAAAAAATTCGACAGCAAGCTCATCAAGTTTCCTCTATAAAAGTCATTCCAAAAAAATCCTCCCAATAGTCTCCTAGAAAGAATTCTCTATGTTACTTTAATCAAGTCGAGATTGAGAAGCTTCAAAGTTTATTAAGGTTATTAGAGCAATCTAACGGCTCGTGTTCATTAGCATTCTCTAGTAAGTCTCTTTCTTATGGATTACATGCCTTAAACTGATTTATACAAGACTCTTGGATTATTGACTCAAGAGCTACAAATCACTTGACACCTTCTCCAATCCATTTTATAACATATTCACCTTGTCCTAATAATAAGAAAATTATTTTTGTCAATTGTTCTATTACTGCAGTGGCTAGTGTTGGTCACATTCAATTGAGTCCATACTTGTTATTAAAATGATATACTCCATGTCCAAAATTATCCACAAGTCTCTTGTCTATTCATAAACTAACCCATGATATGAATTGTAATGTCTTGTTTTATCCATCTCATTGTTTATTTCAAGATCAGATTTGGGGATGAGGATTGAACTTCCTAAGGAAAAAGGTGGTCTCTACTATCTCAATGTACCTATAGTTAAGCATGTTTTCTCACAGTCTTATTTGTCTGTTTCAAGTAATAACTCATTTGGCATCAACATTTTTGTCTTGGTCATCCTTCATTACTATTTTAAAGGAAATGTTCCCTTCCTTATTTAATAGTGTTAAGGTTAAAGATTTTCATTGTGAGGTATGTGAATTTTCCAAACACAAAAGGGTTTCCTTTCAAATTAGCAATAATAGAAGTTCTTCTCCTTTTTATTTAATTCACACTAATATATGGGGTCCCTCTAGAATTCCCAATATTATAGGAGCTCAATGGTTTGTTTCTTTCATTGATGACTACACTAGAGTCTCATGAATTTTGCTTCTCAAACATAAATCTGATGTGACTACTATCCTTCCAAACTTTATTACCATGATAGATAACCAATTTGGTGTTAAAGTAAAAAGGTCCAGGTCTCTGATAGATAACCAATTTCTTTCACCATATTTTCTACAAGAAGGTATAATTCATGAGTCATCTTGCATACATTCTTCTCAATAGAATGAGATTGTTGAGAGAAAAAATGGACACTTGCTTTCCACAATAGGTTTGCTCTTCCAAATCCAAGTTCTAAAATCATAGTGTGTGTGTGTGTGTGGGGGGGGGGGTGATAACACTCGTATGTCATACTACAAGTGACAATTCAAATTATAGAACCCCCTAACTAGTGCAGTATAGGGCAACTCAAATTGTCTCTCAAGGAATGTAACGGTGGATGACAATCTTAGGATTAAGTTATTTGGAAATGGGGGTTTCAGGTTTTTATATTATAAATGGAGGGTTTGTTTTGGATTTGATTCTAAGACTAATGAATGAAAAGCACTCTAATCTCATCTAACCTAGCTAAACTATGATTGCAATGGAATTAATGAAAGCATAAAGTAAAGCATCCTAATCTAATCTAACCTATTTGCAATCCAATTGAAGAACAAAACTTAAAGAATTTAATGAAACAAGCATAACATAAATTAAATGAATCAAAATGTATTGATGTAATAAAAGCAATGTAAGGGGAATTTAACGAAACACTTTGCAAGCAAGAAAAACTAAACTATGCTAAGTCTAAAGATGGAGTTCTCCCTCTAATCGGATGAATGGTTGATGCGGAATGAGATCAAGACCCTGAAGCTCATGGATGGAGATGGAAGCGCCTTTTGATGTGTGTGTTTTATGTAAATATTTTTGATATTGTTTTGAATGCATTTATTCCATGACATCATCATATTGTACATACTTTATCTTGTTTACATTGACTTCATCCTTGTAGTTCAGAGATCTACTCTTTGTACATTTTTGTTGACAAGATGCAAATTCGGAGCTAAAACGGAGTCAAAGAAGCATTGGAGCTGCATTTCCAGCATGGTACACAGTATAGCCATGTCCTCCAACATGATTGTGCACCATGTGAGGAGTTAGACAAGATTTGGAGCAGCATATGGACTTCCAACACCATACAAGGATGGGTCGTGTCCCCTGACACAACTATGTTACCTCATGTCGATCGACGAGGATATTTAGGGCCAAACACTGTCTGGTCGTGCTCCTAAACACGGTCGTGTTTGGCCTGATTTTGTCATCTAGCGCACCACATAGCAAGGTCGTGCTTCTTAACATGGTCGTGGTTTGGTGGCGGCACCCCCTTCTTTTTAAAGAAATTTGGTATTTTAGGAAAGTGCCCCCAACTTTTAGGAAAGTTTGTTAATTCTTGGTATCTTTAGAGGCTATAAAAGGACCAAGGGGGTATATTGACGCCGAGCAGAATATAGATGATTCTGGGCGTGAAGTTTCAGAGAGATTGACGAGAAAACAAGAGAGAAATAACACAATAAGGAGTAG
>JBBUKS010000029.1:6724238-6738526 GCA_038050645.1 Hedychium gardnerianum
CTTGAGGTTCCTAGGCGGGGCCATGTTGCAAAAGGCCTGCACCTTTTCTGGGTTGGCTTCAATTCACCGCTCGGTAACTACGTAGCCGAGGAAGCGACCACTCTTGGCTCCGAAGAGGCACTTGTTGGGGTTTATCTTGAGCCCATATTTTCTCAGAGTGCCACAAGTCTCTTCGATATCAGTAATAAGGTTGTTTGACTGGGCTAATTTAATCAGGATATCGTCCACGTACACTTCAATGTTTCTTCCAATTTGATGTTTAAACACTCGATCCATCATCCTTTGATACGTGGCCATATTTTTCAGTCTGAACGGCATGACGTTGTAGTAGAACGTACCCATGGAGGTGATAAAGCTGACTTTCTCCCAGTCTTCTAGGGCCAACGGGATCTGGTGATAACCCTGATAAGCGTCCAGCATGCAAATGTATTCACATCCACTGGTTGAGTCGATGAGCTGGTCAATGCTAGGCAGGGGGTAACACTCCTTCGGGCATGCCTTGTTCAGGTCATAGAAGTCAATGCAGACCCACCATTTTCTGCCCGATTTGGACACCAAAACGACATTCGCTAGCCAAGTGGGAAGCTGCACTTCTCGAATGTGTCTCGCGTCTAAAAGCTTGTTGACCTCCGCCCGAATCACTTGATCTTGTTCCGGCCCAAAATGTCTCTTCTTTTGCCTGACCGGCCTCGACTCTGGGAGGATGTTAAGTGCATCATTACAGCTGGGGCTATCCCTTTGATCTCAGAAGTCAACCAAGCGAAGACGTCATGGTTCCGCGTCAAACATTTCTCCAACTTCCCCCTTACTTCGTCGGGCAGGCCAGCCGCTATGCGGGTGGTACCATCAGGCCGCTTAGGGTGGATCTGGATTTTCTCCTTGTCTTCGTCCGATACTCCTGACGGTATCCGGGCGGCTCCCTCCTGGATAGCGTTGACTTTGGGTCCTTGGACCCTTCTAGCCTTATTAGAGTTCGTTCGGACGATGTCGACATAACACCTCCGAGCGGCCGACTGGCTTCCTTTTACTTCTCCGACCCGATTTCCTGCGGGGAATTTGACCTTTTGGTTGAAGGTGGAGACTATGGCTTGGAAGGCATTTAGAGCCAGCCTTCCTAAGATAACGTTGTAGGTTGATTCGGCTTCCACCACCACGAAGGGCGTCCGCCGGGTCTTCTCTGTGGGCCCTTCTCCCAAGGTGAGCTGTAGGATGATCTGTCCGACCGACTGAACTTGGTGTCCGGTAAACCCAAACAGAGGGGTCGCCATGGGTCGGTCAATTTAGGATACCACTTCTTGGGCCGTGGGGCTCGAAAGGCTTTAATTTTGTGGACCGCTATGTCTTCGCCTCGGGGCATTTGGCGATGAGATCTCGGGCGATCGTTGTATTTCAATGGAGGGGGAGGGGACTTGCGGTCGGACAGACCTGTCGGGATGTTGGCTTCCTTTTTTTGGGCCTACTGGGCCTCTTCTACCTTCACGTATTGAGGGCCCAACTCATGAGGTGATCAAAGTCTACCGGGGGTTTTTTCACCAGGGACCGGAAGAAATCGTCCTCCTACAGGCCCTGTGAGGAGGCGCTGACCAGAATCTCGGGAGTGGCTCCCTGGACATCCAAGACCACTTTACTAAACCGTTGGAGGTAATCCTTCAGGGGCTCTTTCACTCTCTGCTTCATGGAGAACAGGTCCAAGGGAATCTTAATGTACCTTCGGCTGCTGACGAAGTGCTATAAAAACGTACTTTTGAATTCCTTGAAGGAATGAATGGATCCGGTCGACAAACGATTGAACCACGTCAGGAAGACCCTACATTTAACTCCGTCCGGATATTGGTGCAGTAGCGCTGCGTTCTCGAACTTGCATAGGTGGTCTTCTGGGTCCGCCGACCCATTATACTCCCCGACGGTCGTAGGGCGGAAATGTTTGGGCAGAGGATCGCCCAAGACATTCTCCTTAAACGGCGAGCCTCTAGTTTCGCTGGCTCCGTTGGGAGCCGACCCTTTGCTTTTGGCGACGTCTTGGGCCTTGGGCTGGGCGATCGAGGACTCTCCCGACTGCTCCGGTGGGAGAGATGCTTCCACCGCGGGTCGAACAAAGGCCAGCGGTGTGTCCGCGGGCATGAATAATCTTTGTCGAGCGCCCAGCGGGGCCCCAACCGATTGGGTAGGCATCCCCAGAGGTAAAGGTTGTGTCAGCCGCGGTGCTTGCACCGCGACCTACTGTTGCTGCTAGATGAACTGTTGCTATTGCATCCACGCTTCTTGCTTCTGTTGCCACGTAGTTTGTTGTTGCTGCATGGCTTCCTATACGACGGCTGTGATTATCTGGGCCAGGTCGCTTTGCGAAGAGGGCAGGCTGGATCTTCCAGTGTCATCCATCTCAGTCTCTGCTTAGGATTTAAAAGTTTCCCACAGACAGCGCCAAATTATTCCCGCGCGGAGACTTTCGAGGGAGGAGTCACCGGTGAGCTGGAGGGTTATTGACCAAATCGCTAAGCGGGGCGAGCTTGCCGGTCTTCTAAGGTCCCAGTGCCAATCGGAGGGATTCGTCGGTCCTTTTGATCCAAGTCGCCGATCGGAGGGGTTCGCCTACAAAGTGGCGAGCAAACGAAACCTCTCTGATTTCTCCGGTCGAGGCCTTGCATGGATTAAATAGAGAGAGACGGAGGGTTAAAGGAGAGCTCCAGGTGAGAGGCCTGGAGACCCCGCTCCGACGCTCAAGTCAAGTCTGATCAAGCAGAGGTAGTTGCAAACAGTAAGTAGAAATATCTCAAATTAGGAAAAAACCTCCCCAGCAATAGTGACTCCCATTTTCTTATATACTCCTTCGGGGTGTGTACGGCCAGTACTAATGGCGTGTACCGTTGAGGCATGGGTGAGCATACCCTGATGCGAAAGTCTCGCCGTTCTCCATACTTTCGGGGAGTACTTGGGGTACAGTTGAGGGTGTTCTGGTCGTACCGGTGGGTATGTTCTGGTCGTACCGGTGGCGTCGGAGTTAGACCTTACAGGCATGCCAGAGGCATGGGTCAATGGTAAGATCATCCCGGTCGGTTATATTATAGATCCGACCAGAAAAGTAACTCCCCGTTCGGACTTTGTAGGGCGCATCCGGTTGGATTATAGACATGACCGGGAACGTAATTCGATCGATCGGACTTTATAGGACGCATCCGATCGGATTATAGACCTGACTTGGAACGTAATCCAACCTACCGGGCTTTGTAGGGCGCATCCAGTCGGATTATAGGCCTGACCAGGAACGTAATTCAACCAACAGAATTTTGTAGGGTGCATGCGGTCGGATTATAGGTCTGACTGGAAACGTAATTCAACCGAGCTGCTACCTTGATTCCGGCTTGTGATCTTGATCATCTTTTTTCGACCCAGGTGATGACAATTGTACCCGATCGATTATATAGCACACGTCTGTCCGTACTATTATGGGGTCCAACATAACCACTCATATCAGTTGTATTAGTAAGCAATTCTCAAGGATGTGAGATAATACTAATAGATTAAAGTATCACTATTGAATTTCCCTAAATATAGCAAGAAAAAAGGATATGTTTATGGGCCTTTTACCATTTGGTATGACTTACTATGAAATCTCATATGGTATTTATCAAGTCTTTATGGGTGTTGATCATATAGGGTAAGTGAAAATGAATATGATTAAGAGTATTTTTGTATGGGCCTTTGACTATTCAAGTGCTTATGTTACCAACTTTGAACTTATGCCAACCATGCAACATATCAAATATGATTATTGGAGACCTCCATGTTCAAATTTGGGCTAAATTGATCGAGAAAAATGTAACTTAGTTGGCACAAATGTAACATGGTTGACACAACTCTAACCAATAACCTTTCTTTTTTGTATTGGCCGAGTTCCAAACTTGATTAGCACACCTTGGTCTAATCAACTAAATGCTACTTTAATCGACAAAAATGTATGTTTGGTCAACACAACTATTTTGTCAAACAAATGACCTTATTTCTTAACCCAATCTAGGGTCGACTTAGTTCAAGGGCCTTCAATATGTGAAGGTTAATCCCAAATTCAAGATAACCTATTAAACTCCTCTCTCTCTTAGGTCTAGGATAATGCTCCTTATATAAAAATCTATACCTATAATCAAAATCCTATCCAAACAATTAATTTACTTTAAAATGATCTAAATGTATAATATACATGATACTATATGGATCACATGTCTTTAGAGCTTGTTAATCGAGTTGATACTCAGGTGGTGGCAGAGATGCTTCATTGTTATGCTTATTACCATTTTCAATTTGGAAGCTCCCTAATCAAGCTACTTGTCTTTGAGTCCTCTTGTATTGTGTCACCTTCTCACGAGTCCTCTTGAATAAGACCACCTATTCTCGAGTTATCTAAGCATGTCCTCGCATCTCATCGATCTATGATACTTGCACTTGAATTCCATATCTACTTGATTTGACTCCCCACCATTGAGTCTAATCCACCTAGTAGAGATAAGCTTACACACTTGGTACTTGACATCAAATACATACCTAACTTAAGTTATATTGTTGAACCATTAAGATAATGTGGTCTAATTCAACCATAAATGAGAAATCATTTTTCGAACACAATAAAGCTATAAAATTTAATAAAGAACATATATATGCATCCACCAAGGCAAGTAAACAAAATATAAACAACTAACACACATGATTAAAGTAAGGAACAACCAACCCATAAGAAGAATATATCAAGCATGATAACATAACAAATAATGCTAACCACTAAGAAAATAAATTCTAAGATCCGACTCCACAAGCGCTGGTTCGTTGGCTCGAAGTTTATAGAGATTGAAAAAGGATAGTGTAAAACATTTAAGGGACTATAAAATGGGGAGCATCGGAGTATTGCTGAGCTAGAAGTGGTGGATTACGTTGGCAAAGGTGTGAAGGATAATGCATGAAGTGAGCCATGATGCATATTCAAGGAATGAATAACTTAATGAGAGATGACCTTAAGAAATAGGTATGACTCTTGGTGAATTTAGTGTTGAGAGAACATATATTTGGGAGAGGTTAGAACTTAACATAGATAGACTCTATTGAAACTTTCAATCCCTGAATGGTTCATTCCGACCACAAGTTTTGATGTTTGTATCAAGGGTGTAAATTAGGCCTTATGTTTTTTTTGTGTTTTATTCGTGTGTCTAAATGTCTAGAGACCTAGATATACACACATGAAGTACTTAGTGACTCAAGGTCCATGGGAAATTGAGGAAGAATTTGTATGGGACACCCGAGGGATCACAGGACGAGGAACATCAAAGGTAGTTTTGTATGGGAAGTAGAATACACAAGTGAAGCAGAAAGATGACACATGAAGAGAGTTGAAGGACTTGGTGTATTTGAGGGATGAGAAACTTGATGAAAGATTGCTAGAGACGCACTACATAAGAGGAGTGAGAAAAATGATACGGGAAGGAAGCTAAAGGGATTAGTATATTCGAGGGACAAGAAACTTAATATAAGATCTCGTGATAGTAGACAATTATTGGTGAGTTAAGAGTTGAGTAAAACTATACTCGAGCATGGATAGATTTCAATTTAGATGGATTCAATCATTAAATGGGTCAAAGTCATATTGTAAGTCAATTGAGATAGTCGATTGAGGATAATCAATTAGAAAAATCGATTAAGTATTTTATTATGAGTTTGTTTTTATTCGTGCAATCAACTCCTTACCTATGAGTAGTTGCTAATAGTCTAGTCGACTGATGCTGTCGACTAAGAAACACTCTGTATCATATTTTTGTTAGGTCAATTGATTGATTATTTATGATCAATTGAGTGATGCAAATATTATACAAGGAATCGGTCGCGAGTCGTGGGATTCGATCAATGATGGTTGATTGTAAATTAATTGGTGAATCTTATATGTAGTTATTGTATTATGTGAGCTGAGGAAATTTGTTGCATCAATTGATTTATGGGTGCCACGTCAACATCACCGTGTCAAATTTTTGTTGCGTGGAGGAGCCTTTAAAAGAGAGGCCACAAAGATATTTTTAAAAATAGATTAATTACTTTATTATTTTTATTGTTGTTTTATTAATCTACATGTAAAGCCCTATGATTTTATTGTAAACCTCCATAGTTATCGGTTTTTCTAAGAGATTTTCCACCTTTAATATATATATTTTTTTAATAATTTAAATATTTAATTTTTTTGAATCGATTAATTCCGATAATAATTGATTTATTTTCATAAAAAAATTCATAAAAAAACTGCACCATGGAAAAGAGTTTATTTGTGTTCGTAGACTCGATATTTACCCCTTCTGCCCCTCTCGCATTGACATTCATCCTCACTATCATCACATTCCAATAGACTTGACCATTAGGGGGGTTGTAATCGATGTTGGTGGTTAGGTCGACTGAGCATTTGGCTCAAGGACTTCAACTATTAAACAAAAATTTTCTATTTAATGTTGTAGTTGTACTAGTCCACTCATCAATCAACTAGATAATTGACAGCTGAAGGTTGAATCCAGTGAGCAAAAGGTTATTATTTATAGCCTGAGTCGATCGGGTCGACTGATGAATCAATTGATTGATGGCCAAGTTCAATTAATTGCTATTACAACATAAAACTTAGAGAGTCGTTGATGAAAAAAAGCTACAAGATAACGGTTAGATAAGCTAATGATCAAGATAATATGAAGTTGGATGAAAGGCTATAAAAATATTGTGCAAGAGATTTAAAGCTAATATTCCCAGATATAATGCAAACATTTCTAAGTCACCATTGTAATACTCTGCTTTCATTCCTGCGTTGTGATTGTAATCAATCTAAGAGATCATAAGAGGTTTCTTAACTTTTGAAAGTTGTTCGAGAATGAGAAGAAATAATAGTTGTTCGAAAGTAGTCCACTGACAGATTATAGGTCATGAAAAGGAGCTTAAGAGTTACGGAACACTTTACATCTAAGTTTTTTTTTAATATTTTTTTATTTTTCGTTGCATATGACATCATATTTTCTAAACAAAATTTTTATATTTTACAATAAAAATTTTTTTTTCATCAACTATCCTATCCATTCCCTAAATTTAAATTTTATAAATAATATTTCTCTAAATTTAGAGAATAAAATTCAATCCCTAAATATTAAATAATATTTTTTTAATCTCTCTCCTTCTTAAACTCTCTACCATTATAAATATAATAATAAAAATAATAAAAAAAATTTAAGAAAATAATTAAAAAATGAAGATAAAAAAATTGGTGCGGTAAAAAATATTTTTTTAACATAATTATGTCACGTGTAATAAAAAATAATCATTTAAATTTAATAAAATAAATAATTTATTTTAAATTTTAAAAATATAATAGAGAAATTAGTGTGAATGTTCTTACCTTGCCTTGCTAAGCAATTAGTAAGATTATTTAAGTTTTGAATTCAGAGACGCTCACTTCTTCAATCATCTACCTCCGGTCGCAACAATCTGTACTCGATCAAATCCTCGTCCGAAGCCCACTCTTCCATCACCTATAACAATAAGCCAAATGCTTTAGTAGGCTCAAGCTTAGCATGTTCAAATAAATCAGTGCTTGACTAACCCAATACCTAATAAATTATCATGTTTTTTTTTTCTAAGATACACACATGTTGCTCCATGTAAATGGCATCTGCTTCCAACTGACTTGGGATTATAGTATTGACATATGAAACACTATGGATGCCTCCACCAAAAAACAGGTTTTAAGGCTAAACAGCAAGCATGTCAATGCTCCAACTCACTCTGAGATTTCAAATGCCAAGATGAACTGTTCTACCCCTTTCATCGGCAACACATGTAGAAAAAAAACATAGTTTCCTACCTCTACTACGACCAGCATAGCTTTCTTGACAACTAAGGTATATGTTGTCCTCTTGGATTAGCCATCCTTCTGAGGGTGGTAGGTTATACAAACCTCAATCATGTCCCTAAAGTCCGCCTACAAGTTCTACCAAGAAGGGAAGGGAAGAAACAGAATATTAGCATATTTGAAGCTCACCAAGCAAGAGCCTGAAACAAATTGGCCATATTATCATATTTGAAGGGGAAGCTTACCAAGCAATGATCTGAAAACATGGTCATTGTTATATGTCATGGCTGCTGCTAAGATAAGGAAGTCCAGGTGTTAAACAATATAAACTTCATCACAGTGGCTGAGATGCAGCATAATACGATTACTAGTAGACACTACTACAGTCATTAAACACGGGTACCTAATAAAACCAAACACCAAAGTAAATAAGGAAAAACAAAAGTACTACAACTTCGGAAGGACCAACTTGAGCCTGCACAATACTATATTCACATAGTACCAAAAGGAAATACCCAACATAGTGATCTCAATAAAATTGCTTAGTAAGTACACAGCATAACTTAATAATCTACAAGTGACCCAGTAGTTTGGAAAAACACATCAGAAAAAAGGACATCAATGGATTTTCTCATGAATAAATAATTAATTATGGGCAAAATGTACCTAAGACTGATCAAATTGTCACTAATTTTTCAATGTTCCTGGTTTGTATTCCGACTACAAATAACACAATAAAGAGCCGGTGGAACAAAGTTGCAAGAGAAGCTCAATAATAAGGGTGAGCTTTTCATTCCATCAATTCCTTTTGATGAGATAAAGTTAGTAAACAATGAAAAATCGACCATGGAAACCAAACAAAAGCACACTAAATTACTGCCCATCAGGTCAACATAAGGTCATTGGCACCGAGATGAGGAGGGCGCATACATACTTGAACCTCATGCTCTTCAGGGCCAGCACTATGCTTAGGAATCATAATCTCTAATACGGTGCCTGATTCATCATAGTAGGCTTCGATCTTTGCATCTTCAGGAATCCGTGTAGGTAGTGGTATTTCTCTTACAAATTCTCCTGGAGGGCAATGCTCAGGGGAAGGATCTGTCAGTTTGAATGTCCTATCGTGCCGCTTTATATAGGGCATCCGAGCAGTACTGACACAGGATATTTTTACTATTCCATGTGTAAGATTGTTTTTCCAGGATACCTTTACTCGTTGTTGATCAGAGAAAGGCAGGCTAACCATAATCAGGTATCCTTCTTCATCCTCATAGATCGTTTTTGCAGCAGTCACTGGACCACATGCATGCCTCATCACACCAGTGAACTCATTTGCCCATGAAGGCTCAGCTGGATGTACTTCCATATCCTGAGGCCTATCTGAATATGGATTACCAGTCATACCGCAATCCTCATTTCCTCCATGGGAAAAGAAGTCCTTTCTGCGCTTACTACACACAGGAGAAAGATCCATACCATCTCCACTTGAATGATTTGATGGCTGGGTTGACAGATTGAGTCCCGAACCATTAAGCAATTTCCTTGAAGTGGGTTGTGATGTATTCTTCAAAGGTGGTGGAGGTCTCTCAAGCTCAAAATCTGTGCTCGGAAGAGTCCTCCAGGACTCATAATCGATAGCGTCGGGTGGGATGGAGAAATTGAGGTCCCTTCCGGTGAGCTCCATCCACTTCTTATGATCAGCCTCTATGACCGCTGAAAGGTTTGGAGACCTCACCACTTCAATCCCATGGACGCACTGAGGGTTAGATAACCCTCTGTACTGCTTCCTCTGCATCCGGTGAGATCGCATGAACCCTTTATCAACACTAAATGGGAACTGAGGCTCTCCTTGGCGTGAGTGGCCGTTCATGTAACTTCGCAGTTGCATCTTTCCCAGCGCGTTCTCTGGCCTCTCCTTGAAGACCCACATGTACATGTTTTCCATGTCATGCTGGACGAGAAACAAATCGAGGCGGAGATCAGACTTGTCAAACCCTGAGACACCATTTGCATCTCGAACGACCTTGCACTTGGATTTCTCTACAAGCACGGGCTTAAAATAAAAACTAAAGAAAAACCATGCTCCCCATATGCTGTCCCCTCTCTTGGCACACTTACGGGCTCCAGCAGCACTAGCAATGCTACCTGCCTTGGGGAGGTTGAGGAGAGCATCAGCCTCACAGATCTGGGGGCCCAGGCTGACGTCCAACATATCCATAGGGTCAGGATCCCAGGGCTGCGGCGGAGGGGATTGGTCAACCAAGAGAGGAAGATTGATGTCCGGCGGGCTGGAAAGGGCGCCATGGTGATGCTGGTGGATGACAGAGAGCTCACGGTCACTGTCTTCAAGAGGGGAGATGGCCATCCCCGGCAGCCCTGCAGGATCCATGGAGAGGAGGGTGGAGGGGTGGTGATGGAGGTGGTGGTTCTCCATGGACAGGGTGGTAAGGATGGACTCGCCCATGGCGTGCTCTCGCTCCCCCCTATCTGTCTCTTCCTCTTCAAGATTACCACCCCCTTTCACCTTCCAATCCAGCCTACCTGGCGGGGTTCGAGACCTACAAGATCCAACAGAAGCATCCAACATATATATAAACAAAATTCACAATTCCATTACAACCAAATTCTTAACAACAAAACCAAGTCCCTTTTCAGTGCTCGCCCCGTGAAAAAAAAAATCCAAACTTTATCCAATTTCTCGATCAAAGAAGCAACAAATTGTAAACTTCAACATCCATCTTTAAACCTAGAAACAATCAGCCGCCCGGTAAAACAAGGGGCAGAGAAGAGAAAGATCGAACAGGGAGACCCCCACCCCCACACACACACAGAGACACACAGATGAAACCTAACCTCGCCTCCGGTCAAGCAGAAGCTACTACATCAACTCTTATTCTAACCCTAAAACGAAGAGATTCCTCAGAAGCATACCTGTTGGAGCTAGAAGGAGGCAAAAAGGGTTGGAATCGTGAAAGAACAAAGCAATCTGGACGCCTCCGCTGCGGCCGCCGCCTCCATTAGCGCGAGGGATCGCAAGAGGAGAGCAGACTAGAGAAGGGAGGGGAGGAAGGCAGGGCAACGGTGACGGTGCCGTTTAAGAAACCAGCGGGCCTTCTCGGACCCGGCCTCCACCGGATGAGACCCGAGTTTGCCGTTAACTAACGGTGACGACACGGTCCCTCATTAGCTGTGTGACTGACTTGGTTGTTTTTGGATTTATACCCTTAATTATTTTATTAATTGTGGTGACGGATGTTCAAACCTTATTTTCGTATTTTTAAAAATTGTCGTTGGAATTTTAATAATTTTGAGGATAAGTTATCATACGATCTCTATTCAATCTAGTCAAATTATTCAGAAATATAATCATTCTTATAAATTCATTTCTTAATTTTTCTTCATTTCAGTTTCTTATAGAATTATTATGATATTATATATATATATATATATCACTTTTCTATTTTTAAAGTCTTCGTAATTCATGATGATCAAAAATTTAATTAAATTAAATTAATCGATGATTGAACTTACAAATTTGATTCGATTAATTTAAAATTTTAATTTTTTTTTGAAAATATCGATTATATCGATTTAATCGATTCGGACTTGATTTTGAAAATTAAATTCAATTAAATCGATTAAACTGATATTATGAATTAAATCGTATTAAATCGGAACCAATCAAATCAAACCGAATTAAACCGAAATCAAATCAAATCGAAACTAAACTAAACAAAATTAAAAAATTCTGATATTTCGGTTTAAAATCAAATTAACCGATATTTTATCAATTCGGTCTGTTTGTTTTTTTAAAAATAATTTGATCAATTCGATTGATTCGAAAAAAATTTGATCAATTCAATTTTTAATTTAATCGATTCAGTCGGTTCGATTTAAATCGATTGCTTAATCCTAAATCCAACACAAGAATTACTCTTCATTTAAAATTAAATTTTTTAAATGATCAAATTGCATTATCACATCTTTAAAAATTATTTTAATTATCTTTCTAATAAATCTTGCAAGGATTAGATTCTTAATTCTTATTTCATTAGTTCAATGTAGATGTCTAAGTCTTATTTCATTAGGATCCTCAATAGCTCTAATATTTAAATATTATTTATATTAATTTTTTTCTTAATTATGCATATATAATCAATAAATCATTTCCCTTCCACACCGATACTTTATTTTTTAAAATCTAATCAATTTTTTCTCTTTAACATCAATCTTTTAAAAACATGAATCCTTTTTCTTTCTTATAGTCCTTGATGATCTCACACACTTCTTCTATCTTTTTGATAATCTCACATCCTTTTCCTTTCTTATCGATGAACTTATATCTTTTTCCTCGGTCGTGGATAATCTCACGTTTTTTTCTTTCTTCCTCGGTGTCCTTGTCTTTGATCCCACATCTTTTTTTTCTCTCATCAGTGTCTTTAACCTCTCTCATTAATGATTTTCTTTCCTCGCTTTTTTTCCCTTTTCTCGACATAATATATATATTTAATTTAGTATTTTATGATATGATTAATACTTGTTCATACTATAATATTTTTTTGGCGTGACATAATATATATATTTATTATTATTTTTTCTTTTAAAAAAGATAAATTTTTATTTGTGCAAGATCATATTTTTAGTTTAACTTTTAAATCATTGACAAATATGTTAAGAAATAATCGTGGAAGCATTAAAATAATAAAATATCAAGCTATCTTTATTTAACTTGTAGAAATTAATGATGATCGTAAACAACAAGTTAATTATTTAATAATATATGAGATTGAAAATTTTGATTTTATTAAGTATGATTATTTGATTTGATATATTATTTGTAATTAATATTATTAGTAAATTTTTATAATATAATGATATGAAAATTGTTATTGCATTAAATCAATTAAAATGTCTTATTTCTTTTTTTAATAACTATAGAAAAATGAGTTCACATGCATATGTTGTAAAACACTTTCAATCTTTTAAAATTAATTATTTTAATTATATTATTAATCATGTCATTTCTTTTTAAGTAGATTTGAACGGTAAGATAAATAAAGATAATGTTAGTTTTTTATATGAGGTAGAAAAATTATTGATGATTTTTTAAAAAAAGAATATTTGAATCTCGAATACATTTGAAAAACATGATATGTCATTTAGATTTATTTTCATAATTAAAAGTTCTAAAATAAATAATAAATTCAAAATTAAAACAGTAACTAAGATACTAATCTTTATATTAAAAAAATTAACTTGTAGAATACTACAAGATAAAATTAATAAAATCTTATTTATACTGAATAATATCTTAAGAAATATTAAATAATTTAATAATTTTATTAATTAAAAAAAAATATTATTAAAATTTAAATATAAAATTTTAATTAACAATTTTGCATCTCTAAAAGTTAGGAAACTAAATTTTATATAAAAAATTATTTTTTTAAACTAATATTTATTTTTTAAAAAAATATATATTAAGACCATAAATATTTTTTCTGTTAGAGCATCAAAAATGATTCAGACAACCCTAGATTAGTTTTTAATATATGAAGTTGTGACTAGAGACGTTATGTTGTTGGAAAATAATGCTTGCAAGGTAGTTGGAATCGATACAATCAAAATCAAAATGTTCGATAAAATTGTCAGAAAACATAGTGAATGGAGACGCGCCCTAAATTTGAAGATGAATATAGTGGTATAATTAACCTCTAGTCAAGATTGATCAAATTGATCAAGTTCGAGTTGATTTAAGTTGGAGTTTTGATGTTTGATCAATATATTAGTTGGTCAAGTGAGACATCAAGTAGGTCAAGATTAATCGATTACTTAACAGTCGATCAATACATTAAGTTGATTAAACGAAGAGTCAAGTATATTAAGGTTGACCGGATATTTCACAAGATGTGAAAAGTTCAAGTGAGTCACGGTTGACCAAACACTTGACAATCGAAAGTCCAATAGAGAGCTAGCACTAAACAGAAAGTCCAAACAGATCACGGTTGACCGGACACTTTGTGACGGAAATCAAGAGGAAAGTACAAGGTGGTTATGGAGGACTGAACACTTGACATAAGAAGCGAAGTTCAAGTCGATCAAGATTGATCAGACACTTGACATGAGATGGATGAAAACCAAATGGAAAATGGAGGATCAGATACTTGACATTTGGATGAAAATCCTAACAGGTCGAGGAGGACTAGATGTTAGGTAAGTATGAAAAATTCTTACTAGTCATAGAGGACTGAATATTAGGTGAGTGTGGAAGTTCAAACAGGTCAAGGACGACCATATGTTTGGCATTGATATAGTCCTGGCAGGTCAAAGGTGACCGGATGCTAGGCGCATGAAGTCTCTGTTGGTGCAGTTTGCACTAATAGTCTAACCCTAAGTTTTGATGTATGACAATAGGTTAAAGTTAGACTGTTGTTGT
>JBBUKS010000029.1:6750223-6777873 GCA_038050645.1 Hedychium gardnerianum
ATAAAGGAGAACACCTTTGTACCCCTGTGCACCATATCAACCCACAATACTTAGAATGAGTTTGATCTGAGCTCTCTAGGTCCATCAATGAGTTTTGATCAAAATTCATTGATGGATCTAGAAAACTTAAATTTTTGAAAACTTATCATGAGATGGAAGTGGTGAATATTTAGAAGGTATATATGGCCTGAAATCCTGGGTATGAGCTCCTTAAAAAAGCTTCTGAGTCTGTGTCATTTGACACATAGTCTGAAACTTTCTAAACCTTTTGAGCAACACTGGGAAATATAACTAAGGACACACTTGGATTCTAGGGCACTACAGAAACTCATAGGACTTGGAATGAGTCCACGTTAAGCTCTCTAGGTCCATCAATGAATTTTGACTAAAACTCATTGATGGACCTAGGATAATTAAAATTTTAAAAAAATATAATGAGATGGAAGATTTGAGTATGGAGAAGGTAGAGATATTATGAAATCATAGTTATGAGTCTCCTATAAGAAGTTATGATTACGTGTCAAATTTCACTGACACTAGTGCTGATTTCGAAATATCAACACTTCTGTGATGCTGGTCTTCCGAAACTAGCACTATTGTGGTGTTGGTCTTTTGAGACCAATACCATTATAGTACTGGTCTTCCAAAACTAGCATCACTATGATACTGATCTTTAGAAACCAACACCATTGTAGTGCTGGTCTTCCAAAACCAACACCACTATGGTGTTGGTCTTCCGAAACCAATACCAGAGTAGTGCTGGTCTTCCGAAACCAACACCAATGTGGTGTTGGTCTTTCAAAATTAGCACCATAATATTGTGTTCTTCTAAAAAATCAGGTTCTTGTTTTCTGAAGATAAGCACCACAATGGTGCCGATCCTTTAAAACCAACACCACAATGTTTGAGCACTGCTGAGAAGGTTTGGAAATAGTAAAGGAGGGCACCTTTGGATCCCTGTGCATTGAATCAATCCACATGACTTAGAATGAGTCTGATTTGAATTTTCTAGGTCTATTAATGAATTTTGACTGAAACTTATTCATGGACCTAGAAAATTTGGATTTGTGAACAATTGACATATAATGAAAAAGGATAGTACAATGAAGGTATTTATGGTGTCCCTTGATTTTGACATTCCTAAGATAAATTATATGTATGTATGTGTCAAATGTTTACTTCCGGAAGTCATAACTTTTGACTCGAGTATCAGAACGAGACGCTCTTTAGTTTGAATCAAAGTTTGTTCAGAGATTTATATTTGTTATTGAGTGAAACTCATAATAACCCAGTTTCAAGTCCAAAAAACATCGTTTAAAGCCTTTTTAGAGAGATCAAGGAGTTTCGATCAAAACTCATTGATGGACCTAAAGAGCTTTAATCGGACCCATTTCAAGTGCTACATGCTTTTGAAGTGCCCTAGAGTTTATATGTGTCTAAAAATATTAACTTGAAGTCATTAACAACAGTGATCAAAAGATTTTCAAAGTTTATAACTTAAAAGCAATTGACATATACTCATAACTTATCGTAAGGATGTTATAACCAGACATGGACATCGTAAATACCTTCACTGCATTACCCTCATACATGTCAACTTTTCAAAAATTCAAATCCCCTAGGTCTATCAATGAGTTTCAGTCAAAACTCATTAATGGGCTTAGACAGCCCCGATTGAATTCATTCCAATTCCTATAGATTTCTGTAGTTCTTTAGAGTCCAAATATATCCTTATTTAATATATTTTTTAAAAAAATACATAATTTAACACACCAATACTGTTGTGGTGTTGGTCTTTAAAAATTAACACCGCGATGGTGCTGGTATAAGATTTAAGTTGTAGTGCTGGTTTTTAAAAATTAGGATCATAGTGGTTGTTGCATGCAAAGGAGAGAGAAGAAAGAATAATTTAATTTAAATGAAAAGAAAGAAATTTCATGTAAAAGAGAAAGGAAAGAGAAAAAAAAATTTGTTAAAGGAGTAAAATGGAGAAAATATGCGTCTTTGGGGCAATATCAAAGTTTCATGCGCCTTTTAGATAATCTAAAATTTGAAGTATGTCCTTTGGTTAAATCGTTGTAAAAAATATATAAAAGAAGAGTAAGAAACATAAGGTTTGAGATTAATTCATCGATGTTTCATATTAGATATTCAAATTTATCATTTTTTAATTTAGTTAGTATAAGGTATTCAGCTTACGATGACTAATTTTGGATGACTGATTCGGCTCCACGAAAATTTTCTATTGATCGTTAGGGTAAATCGGGAAGCACTCGCAATAGACGATCCATCAGTTCAGTGTTCTTAGATCAATCGTCCAGTAAAGAAAATTATTTATTAATTCACCAAGATGGATACTTAATCCTTAGATATCTTGAAAATTGAAAAAACACCATGCCACTGCACCATTGCCCTAGGAGCACGAGGTTAATCCATCATCGAAGCCAAAAAGGTGAAGTTGACACCTTAATATTCCCTGTAGGGCGACCTCACACTCCATGGGAGATAGTAAATCACGAAAGGTATTTGCTCCGGTGAGACATTTTGCATCCACTAGAAATTGATCCTAAAACCTATTTGAGCAACCACTCATGGAGATTAATCCACCATCGGAATAAAGGTAAAGTCGTCACCTTAACGACCCCTCCTGAGCAGCCCCACACTTTCTGGAGAAGGATAAATCACAGGGGACATATTTGCCCTAGCACAATGACCCTTTGCATGAGAGAAGATTAATCCATTATTTGATGAAATCGTCCATATATTTTAGAAAGAAATAAATTATGAGGATTTATTTAATTTTAATCGAGTGATCTTCCTAAATAAGAGGCATAAGCTAACTTGAAGTAATATTGGCATGTGTCAAAAATCAAACCAGACTATTTATCAATAAGTGATGTAATTTATCAAATTAATAATATTTTGTGACATACTTCTCTCATCATCTATATGTACATATGTAAAATCTTATGTAAAATAATAACAGTTCTATATATTAAAATTAAAATAGAGACCTCTCTCACTTTCATCTCTTTATATTATTATTTTATTTTTAAATGCTACAGTTATTATATTTTTTATTAATTGCCACGGGATCCAGCACTTGGAGGAGGGATAAAATAATTTTTTTTAAAAATATATAATTATTTTCTTTTATTTTCTTTTCATTCTATGGATGCTTTTTAAATAGTAAAAAGGAAGAAAATGTATCATCCCTTCCAGTGTCCCCACTCTCAGTGGAACCCAAAATTCAAATCAAATCTTTACTATAGAAGTTAAAGCTATTTGTGGCCTACCCAAACAGTGCAAAATTCGGAAAGGTTGGAGGATCATTTTTGTTATCCAAATCTTGAGAGATTCTGCATCAAATCCAGTGCTCGAATGGCTGCGCGTCCTCATCATTTGTTCACCTTGCGACTTAACCTTATTCGCCCCATCGCCAACGGTCAACAATTACCATCAGCGTTAACTCACGTGCTCGTTATCGACTCGGCTGTCGGCCCAACGTTTATAAATAATGAATTACGGGCAAAAAATTAAATAATACTTTATTATATTGTTTTTAATCTCAAAAATGGCTGTTATATTAGCTACAGCTGTAACGCTTAATTTTTTTTTTCCAATTTAATTAAAATTACTCACTTCTTTTTAAAAAATAAAATAATATCATTTACATTAAAATAAATCAATTCAACTTAATTATAATATATAAAAAATATCAATCAAAATTCATTCAAAATAATTATTTAATAGTTGAATAAATAAGAGCATCCTTTTTATTTCTTTCCGCGAAATAATCTCCCGCGTCCTACTCCCTCGTCAACCTTCGCAGGTATCCCGCGTGACTTGTCAATGGATGACGCGTCATTCTCTGAAGTTACCACGTAGACGAATCATCAACCGCAGAGAAGCTGATACACCGACACACGTCATCCTCCAGCCCTCCGTACTACGTGTTGGTTGTATAGACACGCCACTTTGCTGCGGAAAGGGCCATCCCACGTCAGACTCGTGCGCCACTTCGCCTCACGCCGACGGCCGACGGCCGGATTCCTCACGTCCCAGCCGTCAATCCTAAGATCAAGATTCGCATCGATCGAACACGTGTCCGGCACCGCTGGTGAACTTATCCGTCGCCCAAGGTCTTAAACGTGTCCGCCCACCTCGCTCTATAAATACATGTCCTTGTGAGCACCGAGGAGAACAGTTGACCGACCTTTCGCTTTCTTGGTGCGGCGAAGGGATCAAAAACAGAGGAGATGGGCGACTTGACGGCGGTTTTCGCGCGGCGGATCGGGGCGGCGGCGCGACCGTGGACGAGGGAGGAGGACAAGGCGTTCGAGCGGGCGTTGGTGGCGTTCCCGGAGGGGATGGCGGACCGGTGGTCGGCCATCGCGAGTCAAGTGCCGGGGCGGAGCGCGGTGGAGGTGCGGGATCGGTACCAGGCGCTGGTCCGGGACTGCCAACTCATCGACCGGGGGATGGTGGACATGCCGGCGTGTTGGGAAGACGACGACGACTACGACGGAGGCGACTCCGGCGACGGTGCGGGCGGGTCGCGACAGCAGCCGGCCGCTAAGAACAGAGGTGAGGAGCGGAAGCGAGGGGTTCCGTGGACCGAGGAGGAGCACCGGTAAGTAATTAGTTACTTAATCAGCCGCCGGAGCGGCCATTGCTTTCCAATTGGTACGACAATCAGTACTGGAAGGTCTGTGACAATTAATGCACGGGTCAATTTGGGATCACGGCAGGTTGTTCTTGGAAGGGCTGGAGAAGTATGGTAAAGGAGACTGGAGGAACATCTCGCGGTGGGCGGTGAAGACGAGGACGCCGACGCAGGTGGCGAGCCACGCGCAGAAGTATTTTATCCGGCAGAGCCACGCCGGAAGAAACAGGGACAGCAAGAGGAAGAGCATCCATGACATCACGCATCCATGACATTCTACCTACTGCTCCACGCAACTGGACTCTGTGATCCTTGTTTAGGCAGGCAGGCAGCGAGCTGTGCTACTAATTACTTTACTCGACGAAAGATAAACGTCAAACATTTAAGAACGTTTGTAGTTTAGGGAAAAAAGATGAAGTGGGAATTAGAATAAAAAATTAATATAAATTCGAGTCCGGAGATGTTTCTTAATTGCGGCGGTACTCAAGATGAACACTCATACAGATACGGTGAATGAGGACATTAATATTTATGCGGACGCATCTTTGCAGGCGAGACGGGCTTTTCCACTTGGAAGGGTACTCCTTTTTTGTGCTTAGCGGTTGATTGGGGACGCTGGTTGAGAAAAGTCGCCTCAGTTGTTGTTGATTGTGTACGAAACAATTTATTCGTGCATAGTTCGTCGAGTGCAATGCATCTAATTGGTTCTTCTTCGGACGTGTCTTCTAAAATTAGTGTGTGCCAAACAAAACGACACGTGTGAGATCAGTTCGGGACTTTCATATATGAGTATGAATTTATCTATGCAAAAGCCTCCATCTTTGGGGAAGATCCATTGCATCGATATAATAGAATTGTTTTGCTAAGTAAATGGTGAGTTTTTTTTTCATTAATTTGCTTTGTGGAAAATACGCAACCAACTCTGTATTTTTCTTCCTTATCTCATTCTCCTAAAGATTATTCTCTTACCGGAGGACTTGGTCTCACTACAACATGCCTAATATTGAACACTAAGAAGTCAGGAAATTTTGTGTTTCAGAACATCTGACTCAGTCCAGGTCTTCAGAGATTTTGTGTTCCCTAACTAAACAACCCGACTAAGACATCTAATTATAAAATTATTGGAATTTTGATATATAACTTTCAAGACACTCGTGTTACATTACTAAATACCTCAAGTAAACCTCAAATATGCCTTCTGTTTCCCTATTGTTGTTCCTAATATTAGTTGGAAGTGAAACATATTTCTGTCAACGGAGCACGAGTTGTCATGAAAGGTACCTTTAAACTCTAGTTAGTTGACTGTATCCTTAGACAGAGACATTATAATTTGCTTAGGCGATGACCTTAATTAATCCTGTTTGACTACCTCTGATTGGTAACAACTAAGTGGTGACTTCATTGCCGGTGCCGGTGTTGGACAAAAAATATGATTATCTGAACACCCTGAGACATGACAACTAAGAGATTAAAAGACAATGCTGAATTGATCTGCTACCTAAACGACAACTAAACATTTCCTAATCACAACCACTTTTCTCTTATGTGTACATGCCCTGGCCAAATTGAGTGATCATCATGCACTCCCTTAATTTCCCTCCCACCTTCCTCAACCTAACTGATTTCGACCTGATCTTCCACCCACTATTAAAGCCTCGGCAAGAGTTAACCTCAGCACCATCGATCGATCGTTCATTCTTGTCCTAGGAAAGAAACGGAATGGCTAGAAAGGTAGCCTTCACTTCTCTCTTCTTCAAGAAAAGAGACCCCAAACCAGTCTCTTCACCTCCTACTTCTACTTGGCTTTGGCCTTCTTGTAAGCACCCAACGACAGATTCATTTAGGAAGGAAGCCTTGTATGAGTTGGATTCGAGTGAGCCATGCTTCTCAGGCTCATCTGAAGCAGAGTGCACGAGCTTCTCGTCGGAGTCGGAGACATCCTCAGCAGCGGAGGCGGCTGTCCTGGCAGTCGCTCACGGAAAGGGATCCAACCGTTTGTTCTTCGAGCCAGGCAGGGCGAGTTCATTAGCGGAAGAGAAGGCAGCCGAAATTGAGAGGCTTCAATTTAAGGGAAACTTTGCTGCGGAATTGGATTCCGAGGATCCATACTTGGATTTTAGGCTGTCCATGGAAGAGGTGGTAATGGCGAATGGAGAAATGAAGGTGCAGTGGTTAGAAGAGATGCTGTGCTGGTATTTGAAGATGAATGCGAAGAGTTACCATGGGATCATAGTCGAAGCTTTCCTGGATTTACTTCTGACTCATGCTTCTTCTTCGGGCTTAGAGATCGATGGATGAGGAGACTACACTATTTTGTATTCTGTTTCTAGTGTTTCTAGAATGAATGATGTACGTGTTTCATATTGGACTACTCGTTTTGCCGGAAACTTAAATTGAACAGGATTTGTACTGTGAACCAGACCAAGCCCAAGTGGCATCTTTTCCTCCTCCTCTATCGAGTTCAAATCGATCAAAACATGCATCATTAGAGCTACACTGTTTAGATTCTTGTTTACTACACCTGCTCCACTTTCCACCGCAGGATCAAACGCTTTGGCCTCCATTTTCCCTCCTTCGCAAGAAAAGCATCCTTCTTCCTTCCCATCCATCCCAATGGCCAAGTGCCAACAGATACACCTCATCGGCCCCATCATCAACGCTCACGTTCCAACAACCCACAAAGAAACCGAATTTCTCAAATCTCCAAAAGGATTTTTTTAAAAAAAAATAAAAATAAAAATAAAAAATAAAAAGAAGAAAAATTAAAGCGAACAAAAGCGGCCAAAGCAGAGACAGCAACAGCCATGCAGCTCCGCTCACATATCCAGATGTTCTCGGCTCGACCAAAACTAAAATCACCTCTACAAAGTCCTCCTCACTTCCTCTGCCTCATCAATCTCATTCGTTCCCTCCCAAATCTCTCCACCATTAATTCTTCTTCTTGTTGTTCTTCTTCATCATCATATATATATAGAGAGAGAGAGGGGGATTGGTTTGTTGTACAAGTGGAAGACGACGACGAAGAAAAAGAAGAAGAAGAATGAGAGGAGGCAGCACGGTGCAACAATCGCTGAGCTCGGAGGCGGCGAGCGTGGTGGGACAAGCCGTCGGCCTGGCGCAGCAGCGAGGCCACGCACAGGTCACTCCGCTCCACGTGGCCAGCGTCATGCTTTCCTCCTCCGGCGCCGGCGGTCTACTCCGCTCCGCCTGCCTACGCTCCCACTCCCACCCGCTCCGCTGCAAGGCCCTCGAGCTCTGCTTCAACGTCGCCCTCAACCGCCTCCCCACCGCAGCCGCCGCTGCCTCCCCTTCCTCCTCCGCCTCCTGTTCCTTCCTCGGCGCCTATGCCCATCACCACCACCACCGCCCCCCGACCTTGTCCAACGCCCTCGTCGCAGCCTTCAAGCGCGCCCAGGCTCACCAGCGCCGCGGCTCCGTCGAGGCCCAGCAGCAGCCGCTGCTCGTCGTCAAGGTCGAGCTCCACCAGCTCGTCGTCTCCATCTTGGATGACCCCAGCGTGAGCAGAGTTATGCGGGAGGCCGGCTTCTCCAGCACCCAAGTCAAGTGCAATGTGGAGCAGTCCATCTCTCCCACGTCCGAAGACACCTACGCTCTCTCGCCGCTACCCAAGAAAACAAGGTCCCTAGACGCTGCTCGAGCGCGAGAGAACGACGTCGACGCCGTCATGGAGTCGCTAGCGAAAGCCAAACAGAGCGGCTTCGTCATCGTAGCTGAAAATTCAGCCACCTGCGAGGCCGTCATGAGAAGGGTCATGGAGAGGGCCGCGAGTGGCGACGTTCCTCATACTCTGAGGAACCTCCAGCTCACAAACCTCTCACTCTCTTCTCTCGAGCGCTCGTCGAGAGCCGAGGTGGAGGAGAAGACTAAGGAACTGAACTGCCTCGTGAATGGAAGGAGCAGCGTAATCTACCTGGGAGATCTCAGTGGATTCAAGATTACTGATCAAAAAGAAGGGAGCTTGTGTTCCCCCATGGAGCACGCAGTCATGGAGCTCGGAAGGTTGGTCTCTCATGGTGTCGAAGGCGGCAAGATTTGGGTCGTGGGAATCGCAACATACCTCACTTGTCAAAATTCCATCTCTTGGCTTCATGCTTTAGGAGTTCCTGATGTCGAGCCACTGTTTGTTCCAGGTGGAAGCTTGGAGCTGAGCCTCAGCTTTGACAGGTACATTTTCTCAAACTCCACTTTGAAGTGGATTTTTACGTTTAGATTGGCGACTGATGCAATAGGTCACTAGTTGATGTAACCTTCCGAATGATCTCTTCCATTCGCCTAGTGGAAATATCTGATTGATATCTACTGTCTTTCTAGCACTGGAGTTGATAGACATGTCCGAGGAAAGGGGCTTGGAGTGGAACCATCATGGCAACTGGATGCTCGAGAGAGGAACAAGAACTTTGGCTCTGCTGATTGGTGCAGCATAATTAAAGGAGCTCAAAGAACTGGTGTTAACGGTGGGCACGGCCCAAGACCTTCAAGTTGTCTACCTTCATGGCTTCAAAAGATTGAAAAAGGAAGCATATCAAGTGACTCTACTGTATGCATGCCTCTTTGTGTTCCTTTCATATACTAGCTCAAAACAGTTCGTGCCGATTTATGAACGATCACCTTTCAATTTTTATAGGATTCTCCCCAGATCACTGATCTATGCAAATGGAGCAGCTCAAGCAATTCAAATCAGCCCAAGAAAACACTCAATTTCTCTTGGAGTTTTCCATCATCTTCCATCCAAGGGAAGGAAAAAGATTCCTGTCATGAGTTCGATTTCTGGACGAGGGGAGCTACTCACAAGGACCAGGATGAGGATCCAGTGCCATCGATCAATAGTGAGAAATTCTGTGTTAACATGAGCTCCTCTAGTGACTCCATGGAAGTTGAATACACCTCAAAGTTCAAGGAGCTCAGTGCGAAGAATCTCAGGACGCTATGCAGCGCATTGGAGGAGCAAGTCCCATGGCAGAAGCACATCATCTCTGACATAGCGAGCACCATTCTTCAATGCAGATCGGGCATGCGAAGAAGGAGCGAGAGATCGGAACCAGAGGAGGCCAAGCAAGAGACATGGCTGCTCTTCCAGGGTAGCGATTTCGAAGGCAAAGTAAAGATCGCCATGGAGATAGCCAGATTAGTCTTTGGTTCCTACACCGACTTCATTTCGATTAGCTCCGAAGCAAGCCATGGCTACATTGAAAGGTTTGCCGAAGCAATCAGAGATAATCCTCACAGTGTTATCTTGATGGAAGACATGGAGCAAGTGGACTACCAAACGCAACAAGGTATTATGAACGCGATAGGAAGTGGAAGAATTAAGAGGTCCAGCGGAGAGGAGATTAGTGTGAGTGATGCAATCATCATTTTGACCTGTGAAAGCATTGAGTACTCCAGTTCCAGTGCATGCTCTACTCCTACAGCCAAGCCAGGATCCGATTTTGACGACCGGAAGGATGCTAAGGATACCCATCCTTTTGTTCTAGATCTGAATCTTTCTGCTCCTGGTGATTTGGATGGTGTGGAGTTTTCTGAACTTGTTGATAGAACAGTCCTTTTCAAACTCCCTGAACACAATTGATTTTGTCGAGATGATACAGCAGGGTGTGCATGGTGGTGCAACTGGGTTAATTAGGATGAACAGAAGTGAAACATGTGTATTTGCAGCTTGTTATCCACACTGCTAGAATCCAATATTCATTCTTCATCTTACAATTTTGTCATCTGAATTAGATATTAGCAAATTCATGGTAAAGACAGTGTTCACTTGTGCTTTTGACAGTCTTGTAGTTCATATATTATGCTTGTTCATTAAGCTCCATATCTGAAGGAAGAAAGAAAAAAAAAAGATATTTTCTTTAAGTCAAAGAATCTTTTGTTACTAAAAGAATGAACAGCAAAAAGGATCATGTATGCTTAAATCATTGTCACTTTGAGTGCTGCTCAAATCACTTTTGCTTAACTAGTAGCAATAATGCTCTTTAATAATCTTCATCATGTCTTCAACTTTCCAGCCACTGAGGGAGAGAGGGTATAATTAAAAAGAGAAATTTAATTACCCTTAAGAAAGAACTGCAGTTTGGGATAAAACTTAAGAATATGTAAAAGAAGCAAGCAATATAGATAATGGCAAAGCTTTTCGAAGGATGAGCTAAATTTGAAAGGCAAAAGCAGCACAACATCTTCACTAACAATTATTAAAAGGAGCTACTTTCATGCATAATGATGAAGAGGAATCACTTTTCTCCACTTTGGGGTACAAGACTCAACATTCTCATCTTTGGAAACTAGTGAAAGTGAAAAGACTAACGCAACTAAGGATAGCATATTGCCTTTGGCCCTCAAAGTTGATGATTTGGAATCTTACTAGTAAGATAATCTTGAGGCAGGCAGGTGTTTGTGCTCTGTCCTGTGTGATCTTTGGTTTACAGTCTATTAATATACTTTCAGAAATGAATTGTGAGATCTTAAATAGTGATGCCTGCCTTAAAATGAGAGGGGATTTGGGAGTATCCTGTGGAGGGTCTTAAAAGCTGAAATGAGATATGGGGGAAGGGGAGTTAACAATGTTTTAGTGGATTCTCTTCCTTGGATTGTGCAAAAAAAAAAAAAAAAAACACAGCAGCAACAGCAACAACAGGGTAAAAAGTCGAGTGTATAATATACAAATTACAAAGTGAATGGTGCCTTTAAAAAACTAGCCTCCTCTTCTCACCTTTTTCTTATCTACCTTTTGACTGTTGTCTCCAATGACTGCTATGTTTGCAGGCACATTTCAAATGCCGAGTTCTTCATCTGAGACCAGGTTTTTGTGGTGTGTTTTTTTTCATCATCCATTTTGTGCTTGTGATTTTTATGATCATCCAGATTGCAATTTTGTAGTCTAGCATCTGATGCTTTACTGGTTTGACTGATCAGTTTCGACCAATTAATTCGAATCATTTCTAGATTTGAAAAATAATTAAAACGAAAAGAATCATTATATATTAATATGAACTTGATTGCAGATATTTGGGCATTGGAATCATATATATGAACTCGAATGGATATTAGCCATTGCCATGATCATCGTTCATATACAAGATAAAATTTAACACATTGCAAAACAAATTTAGGATTTTCTTTCTTTTGTACCATTCAGTAATCTCCTACATGCAATAGTGTTACAGCACTCTCCTCAGTTTGGCCACTTGAGTAGAGACAAACTTTTGCTTTTCTGCTTGTACTTGTGTTTATTTCAGAACTCTGGATGATTCATAAATAACTTCTAACTTAATTTAACAAGAAGTAGTTTATGTTGCTCATCATAAACATACATATTATGAATAAGTTTGAACATTGTTTTTAAGTATGACAAAATAAAACAAGCTTTATTGAATACCACGAACATAACTATTAACCTTCATTCAAAACACATGGCACAATTCATACACAAACTTATAGCATTTTCTTTGCTTTTCTGTTTAAAGATATAAAGAATATAAAAGTATGTACATATTGATAATATTAGGTGTGTCACATTTTATGAATTTAAGGTTTATAATAGGTAAAAATGAGCAACTAATATATTTTTCATCTATTACATCAATTTTTAACTATAAATTCAAGTGTAACTTTCTCGCTTAATGAAAGATTGAGCAAGGTGAGCTTTTCTATAACTAATAAGCTCAAACAATAAATATTAAGATAGGCTAATAGTGAACTTTGCTTGAGTTTGATGGGGATTATGGCAACAATCTTCATCCTTCACAGTAAAATCATCTTCCAAGTCTATAATTAGTAAATAGAATGTTGAAACATGTTCTATAATTAGTAAATCATCTTTAAGTCTATTTAGTTAATTTACGCCGATATCAAATAACTGAAGACAACTATTTAATGTATTTACTAACACTTCATTTTACAAGCTTTAATCTGGATTTCTGAAATCTACGTACGAAAAGAAAAACTAGAGATGGGATGATGATATCGATCCTGGGACTGAGAGACAAAGTTTCCACGCCACAAAATCTTTTGCAGTAGCAGCAGCGCTTTGAGATATATATAAAAGGGGAAGCCATTAACGTCCCTCCTCGTTGAACGCCTTTCTCCTCCTAATCCCATGCAGATGCATGGAAGTAAGGGAAGCCTAAGAATGAATCTTTCTTTCTTGCTTTCTTCCTTTCCTTCCTTCTTTCTTTCTTTCTGCAAATGGAGGTCATGATTGTGTTCGATGGAATAAAATCATCAAGTGATGGAGATGTGTGTGTGTGAGAGAGAGAGTGAGAGGTAGAAATCGATCGATCTCATGATTTCAAAGGTGATTGAGGCGTTGAGGGATCCGAGGAGATGGGCTGCCTCTCTTTCCTTGATACTTTGCCCGAGAAATTGAACGCTTGGGGCTCGTCGCTGCTCTCTTTAAATTTGCTGCGGTGGCTTACTCAGAGAATTGAAAGGAAAGGAAAGGGTGGTCAAAAAGAGAACGCATATGGATGTAAAGATAAAAGGAGGAGGCAACGAGGAGGGAATTGAAGCCGATCAAGCTCAGCTTTCGGTCATGGAGTCTTCGCTCGCTTTCTCGAACGACGATGCATCCATCACGAAGCAGAAGAAGCAATAGAAGATCGGTCCCAAAAGGCCTTTGATCGATCCGTTACTTTACGTAGCCCCAATACTTAGCGATAGTAGCCCAAATCAAAGCGACAGCAGCAGGCAGAGCCCATGACGAGGCCTGGGGAGAGCCACGCTCGATATATTGATCCAGGCCAAATTTTTCCAAGTATATGTAAACAGCTTTTTTTTAAGCCCACATATCCCATTTTTCGAACAAGTGAAAGTGATAGGCTAGATTTACGAAAGTTTTTCAAGATAAATTGAAAAATATAAATTACATATCATTTTTTTTTATTAATTTAGATATTCAATTTGTTTGAACCAACTAATTTTGAAAGTGATTTATCCGATCCCATAAAAATTTATTAGCGAACATTAAAATAAATCGAAAAATGCAAACGACACGTTGCTCCGTAGTCGACTAGACTAGAGGGGAGACTTGTGATACCAAAAGTATTAGAAGCCTCCATGTGTAGTAAGAAGGTCAACAGTCATGTTGATATGAAGGTCAAAGTCAAAATAAGTCAACTGACCACTCAGTTCATCTTCGATCGATCCCACCGATCAGTCGCTCAGTTCCTCCCCGGTCGGTTCCACCGACCGGTTGCTCAACTCCTCTTCTAACAGTCCCACCGACCGGGCGATCCCTTCCCTACGGCTCAACTATAATAATTCGATAGTCTCTCTCCAGTCGCCTTAATTTCGCCAACTTTCTTTCACTTAACACGTCAAATCTCCCAACTTAATTATCTCGACTGACTAGCAGCATATGGGACCCCACGTGAGTTGTCAGAATACATAGGCTATTAGAGCACGTGGAGCAGCATAGAGTACATAACATGTGGCTACTATACACGACATGATCTGCGACGATATCGAATATGGGCGATATGACCCCAGATATGATATGACACCTTCCTTATTGGGATCTAACAGACGTCTTATCATCCATTAATATTGGAGGAAAGAGGCATCCAGCGATAATGATGTATATAAAAGAGGTCCGCTCCTATGGACAGAGGTGCGTTTACAAAAAATACATACTTCGATTAATCCATCATTATTCTTTTTCTCCATCTTCTCCCGTCGGAAGTCTTATTTGAGCATCGGAGTGGCTGAGTTAGGGCACCCCTAGCCTTCATTCTAATCCGATCTTCCTCTCTCCCTTTCCTTCTCAGGTTCGGTCAGCATCTTTGACGATCCCTCCCTCTTCTTGGTGATCGGTGACTTCGTCAGCGCAGGAGACAGCTCCTCGGTGACTCACCCATCGGCGATCTCAAGCAAGATCACCGTGGATGTCTGATTAACTATGGAAGCGTCTTATCATTATACCCTAACCCCGGGGACAAATAGTATATAAGCATAGCTAATGCATAAACAAACATCTTATAACTAAAAATGTGCGATCGATCAAAATATAAATGTAAGATACGCGTAGAATCTACATATAAATAGACATCGTAATCTATTAGAAGATGTCCACGTCATAGCCCGTGCTCTCAAAGGCGCCGTTGGTGCCCGATACCGACAACTTTAGCGTGCAGTCAATGTGGGGTCGATTGTACCAGAGCTTAAATATCCAAACTTTGACCCTCATCTTAGCTCGCGCCTTGACGTCGATGTAGTAGACACCCTCATTTTCTCCCTCCGCCAGATTTCGCCGATGGAGTTTTCGAGCAAGCGTTGAGTGCCGTCGAACATAATCAGGTCGATCACTGTAGTGTTCTTATTAAAAAAGAATTATTCAATATGATCGGATCAAATTAAGTTAATATTAGGACGTAATAATTAAAAAAAATCTTTTCCTTATTAATCGGTCAATTGATCGAGTCCTTAAACACGTTATTAACTGTATAGCTTGTACATGGACAAATCAATCAACAAGTTTATTGTTTACATTTTTCTTCTTGTCCAATTACTCTTTCTTTACACTTGTGTCCCTGGTAGAAGGTGGGTAGGCTAGAGAAGCCGAAACGATTCCCGTTGTACTATGTGCAGGCCTCGAGGTGATCGTAGTAAAAGGAGAGCCGCCAGTTGGGTTGCGAATGGTGAGACCGAAGGAGAAGTTGTAGCGGAGTGTGGAGGAGCCGTCTAGATCGAATCGGACGAGAGAGGCAGTGTCAACGTGGACCCTGGGCCGGTTGGGGCGGAAGACAAGCCAGAGGATGAGGGTGACGACGCCAACGGTGATGACGAGAGAGAGGAGGAATTTGAAGAGGTTGCGAGGATGCAGCCACAACAACAGCGGGAGGAGCAGCCGACGCTGCGGAAGGAATGATGTCAGAGAGCCGTAATAGGCGTCGTTCAGGTGCACTTGTTGCTTTGCTTCCGCCATGACGTACGATTAATTACAGAAACAAAGGAGGTGATGGTTAGCGATGCGACGGTGCATGGATGACGTTTGATTCTTATAGCGGATGAGATGAGAAGGTTCTGAGAATAACGACCGTGCGTGACTTTGATTGCTGGAGGGGAGAAGGAAATGAATCGAGTAGCGAAGCAAGCACATTGGGAGAAGGTGGGTCGTCGTCAGTTGACGCGAGGAGTGGGTGGTGGTGGTGGAGTAGCTTAAAATTTCCTTATGGGATTTGACTTAATACGCAGAGGTGTAAAATTTTGAATATATTTATTTTGTTGCGTTGACTCGTCCACAATGTGTTATTCATCCCATGAAAATATTTGAAAATACCTTAATTACAATCAAGAGCATTTTAACTTAACTAGAACTCAAACAAGTTAAAGGTAGTTTACGTATCTATCTTCGTCGGTCACTCGATTCAGAAATTAAAGATGGACCGGACTTTGAGTGTAAAAGGATGGGTTAAGCACCAAGATAAAATTAAAAAAATTAAAAAAAAATACACATCAATTCTCTTTGGTGCTAAATTGTAGGGCTAGAGACTAAGACAATTCTATTTTAAATCCATCTCTACTCATTCTGCATAGAAGAAATTGTGTTTTTTTTACTTCCTTTAGATGATGCCTAATGGTATCCGGGAGGACTCCCAAGCACTCAGCCTTATTTCCCAACCAGTCAGTCCCCTTTTCTGAGGACTCAACCTCACTTCTAGACCGGCCAACCCCTTTTCTTGGGAATTTGGCCTTCATCCAAAGATATCTCATTCGGACTTGAGAAGGCTAGTCAGTCTCTTTGCCCAAACACTCATCTTTCGACTTACGACATCCCACTCGTCAAACGGTTGTCGTCGTTGGTGCCCTAATCGCCTCTCAAACAGACAACTGGTAAACACGTGGCATCCTAGATGGAGATTTCGCCCGACCATGCTAGCATACAGTTCAACAGCTATCGCCTCTAGTACCCTAACCACCTCTTAGGCAAATAGCCTTGGGCACGTAGCATACCCACGTGGACAAGGGCGAAGCCGCGTTATAATCTATTCGAGCTTTAGTCTGAGGGTCCGACGACGTTGAGGAGGAGTTGTGATGCAGACAGAAGAGCAAATCGAGAAAGTAATTTTAATGATGCAGACAGAAAAGCAAATCGAGAATGTAATTTTTAATCTTTTTTTTAAATTTTTGTCGAGTTTGGTATTTGTCAATTTTAACTCCGCCCATGACGAACTAGTCATAACCGGTCCCAAGTCCGGATAAAGGAGGAGGGTTGCGTTAGGTTGTCAGCCAGCATTAAACTATGATAAATTTCAATTAATAGTCGACCCTACATAGTGGGATAAGACTTGATTGTTATTGTTGTTGTTGGTATTTAGAATATTTTTGATAATTTTTATCTTTTATATATTTTGGATTTTTAAGTCTATTTAGAAATTTTAGGATTACTAGTCTTTTTTCTTTATGTTATGATTTATTTTCTTTCTTTGCATATTAGAATTTGGGGTTTATATAAGCGTCTTCATTAATATTTTGAGATAGTTTTTTATTAATACTATTTTTAGTCGTCGTCTCCTCCTTGGAACGATGAGTTTTTTTCTCTTGGTATTCTTGCACGAATCAACAAGGATTAGAAGGTCGCTTCTGGTATTTGTGCGTGAATCAACGAATTCGATAGTTATCTGCTATATCAAGTTGCAGCTCAGATTTGTGGCGGGAGAAAGGAAGAATGTGTGAGGTCAGCCTAGGAGGGAAATCCACTACATTCGGATTTTCAATCCGCACGAGTGAATTTGACTTTTTTGCTCTGCCATTGTACGTGGAGATTTTCATCCATCGGTTATATAAGGATCGATGAAGGTAACTCTTCTCCACCATGTACTAGGTCTCTCTCTCTCTCTTGCATCTCTATGAGTTTCATTTGTCAATTTCGTGTTGACTTGATCATCGGATAATGGCGGAGCCAGAAAATTTATAGCCCCCGAGCTGATTGGAAAAAAAAATCTCCAGACTACTTTCTCTCTTTTCTACCCGGACTCCCTTCTTCTCTTTCTCACATATATTTTCTTTTTTTCCATCGAAAATTTGATAGCTCCTCGTCGTCATTGGTGTCGGGCACCCGGGCTAAAGCCCGGGTAGGCCATAAGATGGCTCCGCCCTTATCATTGAAGGAGCCACGCTAGCAACATCGCCCCCGTTGATGTGCTTTACTTCGTAGGCTCTCAGATCTTAGTCAACTAGGAGACTATCATGACTTTGACTATGAAGGCATCAGGAGAGGAGCCCAAGCAAGTAAAGCAAGTAAAGAAAGTAAAGAAGTACACCATCAACGCCTTATTGACTTTATATTTGTCTTCTCATTTGGGTTGATTTCGAAGCATCTTCTTTGCCTTTGTTTTTTCCTTTCATTGAAGATCGAGATGAATCTTGATGAGTTTGCACCTTAGAACACAATTTAAAGAGAGAGCACCTCGTTGGTATATCTACCAACTTTACCTCCTTTTTGATGCAACACGTAAAGCCGACGCACATTATTCTTTGAGTGGCACTTCTTTTTCTCTTCAGGCTTTTTGAGGCCTTTGCATATGCGATATGATATGCAATCGTAGGTTAAGGTTTATGAAGGTTCTTCACCGACGAGATGTTGGTCTTAGGTCTTAGTATAAGCACTTCATTTAGTTATTTATTATTACATTTCAGTTTGAACATTGAAAAGTAATTCAGATTAAAATTGTAAGCCAATTTTGTTTTTTTTTTGTTTTTACATTAATTGAGAATTTTAAGTTCTAATTTCTCTTTGGAGTTGAGCATAAGTAAGCTCCTTTTTACACTAAAGCTGAAATTTTCCAATACTCAAGAACAAAATGATCTACGAGACCAAGAAAAAGGATAAAGTAGTCAACAAGTAAAGGGGCATAAGTTGAATTTATTAAAAGCTTCAAATTTCTTCGACCCTTTCAGATCACGATGCAAAAAAATTGTCTTCCCAATTTCTATAAATTTTCAAAATGAAATTATAAACAAATTTTCAATTAATAGTTTTTGTTTTAATTTAATCATACTTAAAACATAATTCATTGATATCTAGATTAATAAAAAAAACGAAAAAGCTAGTGTAATGATGAGATGGACCTATACAGACATGAATTGTTATATCAAACTTTGGTTATTTTATTAAACAACACTTTACCCTTTATTTTATGTGATTTCCATAATCCCAAATTAATGAGATTAATGTCTACCCATTTACAACAGGCATCATTATCACCTAATTAGCTGCAAAAACATGCCTTGAGATTAAGTTAGAGCATTATTAGTAAGGCATTATGTGGGTGCTCTCGCTGTGGTAGCCAACGCAGCAGCCCTTGGCGTCCACCTTAAAGATCCTCAGCAGTTCGCCCGCCATCCTCGCCGCCGCCGGCGAGCACTCCCCTTGCATCACCATCAGTATCTTCACCGCGCCGCCCTTCGCCTCCGCTACCGCCTCCCTCGCCCTCCGGTTCCCCTCGGCTACGCACGCCGTCCACAGCACCGCCACAGCCGCCTCCTTACCCTCCCGCCTCACCTTCATCAATCGCCCCATCACCGCCCGTACGCACGCCTCCGCCTCTTCGCAGATCGCTGCCCGTCCCTCTGCGCTGCCCGCGGCTGCCTCCATTGCCCGCAGCGCCATCTCCGCTGCCTCGGCCGGTACCTCGGCGGCCACCAGAATCCTCGTCAGCGCCGGCACCGCCCCTGCCCGCGCCAACAGCGCCCGCGCGTGCCTTCCCTTGGTCGCCGCAAGTAAGCACCGCAGCCCAGAGTCGGCGGCCTCCGGGTCCACCGCGCCGCGGTCATCGTCGAGAAGTAGGAGGCGGACCAGCTCGGGAAATAGATATGGATTCTCCACGATCGAGATCGCTTTATCCCCGTCGCAGGAAGAAGACGAGAGGATCGACTCGAGAACCTTGGCGGCATCGATTCGAGATCTAAGTTGCGACTCGTCGCCCCGAAGGATTTCGATTAGGGCGGCTACGGCGCCGTCGAGGTCGGCGAGGATCGCCTCGATAACGAGCTCCCTGCCGCGATCGTCAACGTATTCCATTCCCAGGACCAAGGCGAGAATCTCGGTGGCCAACCGCGACACTTCGGATCCGGCGGTACTGTCGGCGAGGAAGGAAACGAGGGCGGGGGCGAAAAGGGGGGAGGAAGCGAGGCGGTTCTTGTCAGAATCGTGGGAGGTGGTGGAGAGGAAGGCGGAGAGGCGGTGGAGAAAGGAGAGGGGGTCGAAGAGGGTGAGGGATCGGAGATGAAGAAGGAGATCATCGGCGGAGGGTGCGGGCGGATGCGATGGGAGCGCCACGGGAGGGAGGAGGTGCGGAGAGGAAGATGAAGAGGAGGAGGAGGACCAGAGGCGGATGAGGCGTCGGAGGGTGAGGTTGGGAACGAGGTGAACGGGGGACGGGAGGGGGAGGCGCGTGGCGGGGCAGGTCCGGTTGCCGGAATCGAGCCAGATCTGGATGGAGGAGCGGTCATAGGTGACGCCGGTGGACAAGCTGACGGGTGACCGCATCACCTCCAACGATATCGGGCAGCGGAAGAAGGTCGGTAATTTCACCTCCAGACCTTCTAACCTCCCACCCTTCTCTCTCCGTCTCCCCATCTATAAATCTGTTTTGATTTAATTTAATTCGTGTTGATATCTTCTTCCCCTTCCCCCTCTCTCTTGTTATCTTCTCTGAACTGACATCTTTATAACAGCGTAGAGAGAGAGGAGGAAAGATACTCCGGGATTCGACGTCAGCATTCAACGGTCAAAAGGCAAAGTAGGGGACCACTTACGCTCCCTCCGGGTTTGATTTAATTCATATAAATAGTTTTCTAGAGTAAATAAACATTTTTAAGCTAATAATATTTTTTTTTAGAAAATTGTTTTATGAAAAAATCTGAAAAGTACTTTTAGATGACTAAAATTAGGTGAATTATAAATAAATAGAACTGAAACCAAAAATAATAGTTTTACTTTTTATAATTACAATTTTTTTAGACACGAAAAAAATTAATAGAAAACATAGATTTATAATTTGATTTAAATATTCAAAATGTACATATTATATTACTTTCAGAGTATAGGTAGTATGTTATCCTCTAAAATAAATGTCATATTACGGCTTTATTTCATTTAGTGATAAAATTAAAAAAAAATTGATATCGTGATATGTCGACCTCTTTATTTTTCAATTTTTATCAATCTAATTCTATAGCTATCTTAATTCAGTGTATTTTTATGTTTCAATTTTTTATTTTTTATTTTTACACTATGCATGAAAACTTTTAGTATTATATCTATTTTGTAATGAAAGATCATATATGTATACTGTACTTCAACAACGACTTAGCATACTATAAATATATAAAAAATGGTTATAATAATTACACAAAAACTATAAAATTTTGCTTCTGCTATAGCTAATATTAATAATATAATATCAATAATAATAATTTTACTGAGCTTTGAGCCTTGAGAATGTAAGCTAGGCTACAGAATAGATTTTATGAATATGTTGTAATTTAGTTTGATCAAAAATGGATGGAGATCAACTAAACTGAAAAAAAAGATGGAGAATGATGCTCAACAATGGCAATCTCAAACTAGGCCAGACCACTGGTTAAATTAGAACCAGAGACCAGGTGGACTAGCTGAAGATGAATGGATCATGGATGTCAGTTTTAATTTCTAAAATTGGATCCAACCAACTAGTTAAACCAGAAGTCAAATATTGGAATGATAGTTGACTTGAACTTAGGCTTCAGGTCAGCTGGATTTTGAGTAATCAGCAATGGAGAAACTGAGAACCATTTTAAGGTGGCCTTGGTCATTCTCAGTTCTATCTTACCGATATTAAATAATGCCCATTTGAGGATGTTGTCAATAAAATGGCAATCAATCTCAATATTTTGATTCATATGTATGAGTAGGCTGGTAGATAACATGTGAAGTTGCCATCAAACAACTATATATAAAAGTAGTAGCCATTGTTAAGTCGTGACAATCAGACTCAATTCTGAGGTAAGAAAGCATTTTTCTTCTTAATTATTTTGAAGAATTCAAAGATTCAAGCAATATGGTTGAGTTGTGATGACTATTTATATCCATAGATCAGGTCTGAATTTCCAACTGAGTTGATAAAGAACTTAGAAATTGTTGTGTGGATCTTGGATTTAGAATATATATATATATATATATATATATATAACCATGTATCCCTAAAACTAGAAAATAAACTATGTTATATTTATATTCTTAATAATCTTAATTAAGCTTAAAGATGAAGAGGTGAGCAAAGAAGGTGAGACAACTATCTAGGACTCATGCTTTTTATTAGACTCTTCAATGATAATTTAATTGGATATACTTTCTTATCTGCTTTCTAATTGCATAAGAAAACTTAGTTGTACTAGAAAATAGCCCATACATCGAAATTGTTAGGCAAGTCTCCAACACTTGATCACCTATCAAAATAAAAAAATAAACATTTCTTAAGTTTATAATTTGTTTGAGGCTGTGCAATTCTGCCAGCTGGGTGTATGTATGCAGTAGTTATATCGCATCCCATAAAAAAAATCTGTGATAAGGTCAAAGTTGGAGTTACTCTCGGCATGTGACACCTATTAACAAAGTAAAGACGCAGTGCATGTTGGAGATACTGTCCATGTCATTGTAATTATTAATAGTAGAAGATGTTTTTTATTCGACCTAAAATGGAGGTAAGGCCAGCTGATTGATGACAGATAGGGAAGGCAATTTCTGTTCATGTTTAGGTCAACATTTTTTACTTTGGTACTTTGCCACGCTATGCCTTTGTGCATGGCTATGTTGCAGTGGAACTCCAAGTGGAAGACGAATATTAAAATTGCGAAGAATAACATACATAAAAGAATTTAGTGGACATCCAAGACTTTGATGATACATAATAAATGACGTGCTTCATGTTATGATACATTGATATGGTTTAAGGTAGATCGGGAATAGATGCAAAGTTGACAAGTTGCCTGCCTCCATCCAAAATAAGTGTGCTCTTTTTGAGTTTACTATTGCGAGTTCAACAAAGAAAAAGAAGTCTTCCTCTCTCTTTATAAAAGTGGGAAATTTTGGATATTGATCCTATGTGATTTTATGCTTCGTGACAAAGTGTAATGATATAAAAGATTTATAGCTAGATTGTACACTTTATTTGGTCTATAATTCATTGCTGTTTTGATCAACATTAAACATAATTTCCCCCCTCAGTTCTTAAATTTCTCTTTCGTCGCAATTCCCACCACTTATATTATAAGCATAATAATTTCATAATCTCCCCAAATAGCCCAAATTATTTGATTGGGTGATGGTTACATAATCTCACCAAAGAGGCTCTTGATGAACAAGAGAAACTCTTGGGTGGGCCGAAAAGACCAAGAAATTGCCTTAACACATAACTAGGCTTCATTAACATATTACTGGAGAAAAATATAGGCTATCCTTATTGAAGTATCCTTCTAAAACATCCGAGTGCCTTCTCCCTTATACATCTCTAAGAATCAAGTTTTCCATCTTATATTTCTCAAGTCCCATCAAATTCTAACACACATATACATGCAAACTAATGCAGAAGACTCTTACATGAATAGGGCAGTTCAGAAAATCAGGAAGCCAATGTTAGTCGACCTCGTCTTGTTAATACCATGGAACAGGCTAATTATACACTAGAGAGTAGAGAATCAGTGGACAGAGGAACTACTTATCTTAGAGTTTATCAAATTGACCTAGGTTGGTTTGAGTAGGTCGTTGGAAACACAAATCTGATTTAACTTCTAATTTCCTGAATACAAAAGGTTGCTAGTTTAAGCATTATCTATAGCAGCAGCTGTTCCATGTGATCCGTACTTATTCAATCTTATTGAGAGGTGCTGGTGCTAATTTATTGTATAGTATCAATTTTAGAACCATTTTTGTAAATTCAACTGCTGGTATTGATTTGATCCATAGTAGTAATTTTGTTAGTCATGTATCATAAAATGTACTGAAAGATGATTTGTGAAAATTACATAAATGCTGATTTTGCATTTATAATGTTTAAAATAACTTGATTTAGAAAATATTCTTATCATTAGGATATGTAGATATACACGCGGTTAAGCTCTCAATTTGACTTTCCAGATAATGTGCAGTTCATTTCCTGCTCTTTAGGCAAGTAAAGTCTTTTCCATCCTTGCAACATATACGATATTTCTCATGAAATTGATATGATCTGTCACTGAAACTTCCTCCAAAGCTAGGTATTTTCTTGATGGTGTGGCTCTGGAAAAGTGATCTTCCTCGAAACAATTGGATGATGCTCCTTTTGGACCTAGTACGTTTATCTTTCCTTTGAAAGGATTTTCTCAAGGTTGGAGATGTTGGGATGACTCATATTATCAGACTCTTTCTCTCCCACTTCAGTTCTTGGACAAGGGATTGTACTAGTTGGAGATGGAATTCAAACGGAGTGTTCACTGTTTTCAGCTTCTAAACCCCCCTTTCTATAATTCAAACGAAGGTTTGGAAATGTTAAAAAGATATGCCTTATCGTAATAAGGCAAATTATTAAATGACATTAAGGAATTAAATTGCCATGGTAATATTAAGGAAGGTGAGTTAATAAATAATATTTAATCACCATTGTAATATTAAGGAAAGTAAACTTCTAAATTGGCCCTCAAGCTTGACCTCGTCTTTTGACGGTCTTGGTGGGGAAATTTCAAATTTGCCCTCGGAATTAAAGCATTCCAAATACAGCAGCAACGCGTTGCGCCACGTCAGCATCCTAATTTTGGACTTTGGCCGGCCTCCTTTACCTTCGTTTCTTAACGCCGAAGAGACCGACTCGAGGCCATCGGTTTATTATATAAACCCACTTCCTCCGGCGACGATGGCCATGTCCTCGTTCCGATCCCTTCTCTCCGTACTTGCCCTCCTTTCCCTTGCCGTGCTACTCGTCCCTTCCTTTCTCCCTGTCTCGCCCTCCGCCATGGCCGATGCAACCGCGAAGCTCCCGGAGCCGGAGGAGGCTACCGTCCAAATCGTCTTCGTAGAAAAGCCCGAGATCGAGGAACCCGAGGCCTTCCACATCCGAACCCTCGCCACCGTTCTCGGCAGGTCTGTCGATTTGCTCGCTAGGGTTATAATTTTTCTGCGGAAATTTGAGTTTCCTGGTATGCGTTTGAAGATTAGGTTTTCTTTGGGTAAAGGTCTAATTTTATTTCTCTCGCAGCGAGGAAGCCGCCAAGGAATCCCTGATTTATCATTACACTCATGCAGCGAGTGGATTCTCGGCGAAGCTGACCAAGTCACAGGTCGAGGAAATATCGAGTGAGTTTTCCTAGATTATTTGTTGTTTGTTGGCTTCTTTGCATGAAGAATAAATCATATTTGTCTCATCTTTCTCTTGTTCTCAAAGATTTCATTTGGAATAGTTTGTTGCGATGTTCAACTCAAAATCTTACTATTGTGGATCTAGATTAGAAGGAAAAGTGTAATCCTTTTCTAAATTCAAAACGTCAGCCTTTCCCTGGCATTCATATCTGTTTTTTTTCTTGTTCTAAAAGATAATTTTTCGATTGCCTTGAACTCAAAATCTTGCTAGTTATGCATATAGATCAGAAGGTAAAATTTACTAGCAAATTCAAATAGGCATCGAGCAATCAGAAAACACTAAGGTAATATTGACTCTGCTTGGCCAACTCTGATCCCATCACTTGATCGATCTCAAGATATTCACATCTGCAAGCTAATATGATGTTGTCACATGCTCCTGAATAAGCTACGTTCAACTGGTTTAACTGATTCCATCCAATTAATATTTAGTTTTCAAGTGCAAATTTTACTAAACAGAACTTAATTCCAGTTGGATCCCAAGCGAATCAAGAACGTATTGGTTTGGTTGATGTTTAACACACAATTATTAGCAATTCATGCAGTAGCGATTAGCTCTCATTTGTTTTGGCAGAACTTGAAAAATCAGAATGTATATTTCCTCTTCTTCAATTTGGTTATTTTCTAATTAAACAAACGAAACTAAAGCAAACAGAAACTGCATAGATAGTTCCCTAAGCCAGCCGGAGCGAACTTAATACTCTTTTCAATTGCCAATGCTTTGGCTTTATTTAACTATTCTTGTTGGATTCATATTGTTCCCTGGATTTTTAAGCTTCCATGTGTTTGCATTTGTGCTAACCTGAGACAAATAACCACAGCTCTGTGCTTTTCTAGTCGAGTTTTTTTACTGTTAAATTTTGCCAAATTTTATCTCCGTTAAATTGAATTGTGCAGAGCAACCCGGCGTTCTTCAGGTTATGCCAAGTAGGACTCTGAACCTCATGGGGGGATCCGGCACCTCTGCCGGTGCTGTTGGTCTCACACGGCACCGGTAGATGTGAACTCTAGTAAATGAAGAAATGATTAGTGCATAAGAGATTTTAGTTTTATATAAAAATCTAATAATGTTGTGCTCGATACAATGGCGCACAGTTATGATGCGTGCAACTGTTTGCATAGTCTTAATCGTTTCATTGGCAATGCTAATGAAACGATACTTGCTACTCGCACAATGGTTACATGCTTCTTATTTGCTCTCATTGTTTTGGCCTATGCTGTGTTTTGACTTTTGATAAAGCCTCAGTTGCGATGTTACCTCAGAAGATTGCAACTCTGCATTATTCTAATTTGGATTCTTCAGTTTTGCAATTGACTTCCTGAATTTTTTATTACTTGAATTTTTTATTAACAACCGTTCTTCGTAATCGATAATTAGCAAAATATATTTCGTTGTTTCTATTATTATTTACTTACAAAAGTGCTGAAAAAATACATGTGGCTATAGTTTTTTCTTCAAAAGATGTCGATTTGCAATTAGTCGTGAAAATTTTAAATTTATCATAATAGTAAAAATATATATTTGAAATTTTCTTATAAATTAATTTTCCAATGACACATTCTGATCTGTAAATTACCAGCATCAAGCACTCTCATTAATAAGTAATTAATCGACTAACTTCGATATATTCCTAAAAAGTTAGATTCGTAAACAAATGATAATTTAAGTTTATGGATTGGGTTGTCATATATGTAGACAGATATAGCCCTTGGCTGCGACATAGCCAGCGACTCAGGGATGAAGCAAAGAGGTTACTGTCATCTCCACCCAGAACAGCCGAAGCAAAGGTGATTGATAGCTGTGGTAGCCGGTGGCTAGGATCTGACTTAGATCTGATCAAAGGAAGGATGGACGGAGCAACTCAACTTGGGGATGGTTGGACCTACTGTGGCAGAGACAAGGCTGGAGAAATGGAAGGGAAAAACTCAGCAGTTGACCTCTAAAAGAGAAAAGAAAATTAGGGATCAGAGCTAACCTAGGTCTAGCTGGGCAGAAGTGGCCGACGATCTAGATCTGCCCTCGTTGGCAAATTCTTGGATG
This sequence comes from Hedychium gardnerianum, assembly GCA_038050645.1. NCBI lineage: Eukaryota > Viridiplantae > Streptophyta > Magnoliopsida > Zingiberales > Zingiberaceae > Hedychium > Hedychium gardnerianum. The sequence goes on from JBBUKS010000029.1 coordinate 6,777,314, forward strand.
GAGCAAAGAAATCAACATTAGCCTCGGCAGAAATAGCTGGCTGTGGCCTGCGATGGTCGACGTCGGCTATTGGCTACCGACAGTTAAGTAGGGCAGAGGGCGACGGCCAAACTCCAGAACTAGAGAGAGCTTAGGCTGAGCTAGCTGGCGACGATCTCCAAAGGAGAAGGAGAAGGGTTGGCGGCTGTGTGCTGGCTGGTGATGTTGATCGGCTGCTGGCTACGACTGACGTGCTGCCCGGGGTGTTGGCCGACGACGATGAGTAAAGGAGAAGAGAGAAGGGGGCGACGGTGGAGAGAGGACTCGGGGTGAGGGAATGAGAGTGAACTTAGGTATAAATAGGTTTAGTCAATCAAACTCTAAGTCTTTAATTGATCCAACTTAGGTTAAACTCATTAATCACCTCCCTATCACCAAATTAATTCGGAATAGATTCCAATTTTTTTTTCAGAAAATTCTATAAGATTATTCCTCCAATAATACATAATAATAATAATAATAATAATAATAATAATAATAATAATAATAATAATAATATTATTATTATTATTATTATTATT
>JBBUKS010000029.1:6813083-6823293 GCA_038050645.1 Hedychium gardnerianum
GTAGCCATAAGGATCTCGACCCCGAATATGTTCGAGTCGGGGGAGTTTGAGCTCTGAAAAAGACACGGGTGATACGATATATATTCGCCCCTTGTGTGAAGGAGGAAGTTGATATTGCAATCACAAGGATCTCGACCCCGACTATATTTGAATCGGGAGAGTTTGACCCCTGAAAAGGATGCAGGCAATAGGATGTATGTTCGCCTCTTGTGCAAAGGGGGAAGTTGACATCGTAGTCATAAGGATCTCGATCCTGACTATGTCCGAGTCGGGAGAGTTTGAGCTCTGAAAAAGACATAGACGATATGATATATGTTTAACCCTTGTGCGAAGTGGGAAGTTGACATCGCAGTCATAAGGATCTCGACCCCGACTTTGTCTAAGTCGGGGAGTTTGGGTCCTGAAAAAGACACGGACGATACGATATATGTTGGCCCCTTATGCGAAAGGGAAAGTTGATATCACAGTCACAAGGATCTCAACCCCAACTATTAACGAGTCGGAGGAGTTTGGACCCTGAAAAGGACACAGGCGATATGATATATGTTCGCCCCTTTTGCCAAGGGAAAAGTTGATATCACAGCCAAAAGGATCTCGACCTCGACTATGTCCGAGTCGGGAGAGTTTGAGCCCTGAAAAGGACATGGGTGATACGATGTATGTTTGTCCCTTGTGAGAAGGGACAAGTTGATATCGCAGCTACAACGATCTCTACCCGACTATGTCCGAGTCGGAGGAGTTTCAGTCCTGAAAATGACACAGATGATACAATATATGTTCGCTCCATGTGCGAAGGGAAAATTTCACATCGTAGTCATATGGATCTCGACCCCAACTATGTCCAAGTCGGGGGAGTTTGGACCCTAAAAATGACATGAGCGATTCAATATATGTTCGTCCCTTGTGCGAAGGGGGAAGTTGACATCGTAGTCATATGGAACTCGACCCTGATTATATCTAAGTCAGGGCAGTTTAAGCCCTGAAAGGGACACATACGATCTGATAAATATTCGCCCGTTGTGCAAAGGGGAAAGTTGATATCGCAGCCACAAGGATCTCGACCCAGACTATGTCCGAGTCGGGAGAGTTTGGGCCCTGAAAAGGACACGGGCGATACGATATATGTTCACCCCTTGTGTGAAGGGAGAAGTTGATATCACACCTGTAAGGATCTCGACCCCGACTATGTCCGAGTTGGAAGAGTTTGGGTCTTAAAAAGGACACGAGCGATACGATATATGTTCACCCCTTGTGCGAAAGGGGAAGTTGATATCACAACCACAACGATCTCGACCCCGACTTTGTCCAAGTTGAGAGAGTTTGAGTTCTGAAAAGGACACGGACGATACAAAATATGTTCGCCCCTTGTGCGGAGGGGAAAGTTGATATCGCAGTCACAAGGATCTCAACCTTGATTATGTCCGAGTCGGTGGAGTTTGTGCCCTAAAAAGGACACGAGCGATACGATATATGCTCACCCTTTGTGCGAAGGGAGAAGTTGATAGTGCAGCCACAAGGATCTCGATCCCGACTATGTCTGAGTCGGGGGAGTTTGGGCCCTGAAAAGGACACGGGCGATACAATATACGTTCGTCTCTTATGCGAAGGTAGAAGTTGATATCAAAGCTACAAGGATCTCGACCCTGACTATGTTTGAGTTGGGGGAATTTGAGACATGAAAAGAACACGGACGATACGATATATGTTCGCCCATTGTGCGAAGGGGGATGTTCATCCCTTGTAAGGGAAAGTTGATATTGCATCCACAAATATCTCGATCCTGATTATATTTAAGTCGGGAGAATTTGTGTCCTGAAAAGGACACGAGCGATACGATATATGTTCGCCTCTTGTATAAAGAGGAAAGTTGATATCGCAGCCACAAGGATCTCGACCTTGACTATGTTCGAGTCAGAGGAGTTTGAGCCTGAAAAAAAAGTCTGAGGAATTTGCTCTTCTATTAGAAAAATGGGGAAATACAACTTTCAGGAAAAATGCTAAAAAAGACGCTTTGAAGGATACTAAATCTTTTTTAAGAATGATAAGACTTTAGGTGGTTGGCGCTCCATGGACGGTCAAGGCTCTTGTCATTCGAGTCTTGTAGGTAGTACGACCCTGAGTCTAATTTTCTAATTACCCGAAACGGTCCTCCCCATTGTGGTTCTAGTTTGTTAACATCTCCCATTGGTTTGACTTTCTTCCAAATCAGGATCCGACTTGAAAAGAGCGAGGGATGACTCGCTTGTTATAGTTTTGACACATTTTTTGTCGATAGGCCATAAGTCAGGCAACATCTTTTTCTCTGATTTCGGTGACTATGTCGAGGTCAAGGAGGCGAAGATTCGTATTGTCAAGCCCATAGGAAGTTCTCCGAGTAAATTCCTTGTCAATCTCAACCGGGACAACTGCCTCTCCACCATAGATCAGGTGAAAATGAGCCATTCTCGTATTTTTTCCAAATAGTGGCTCGATATGTCCAGAGAATGTTGGGCAACTCGTCGACCCAGCTGCCTCCGACATGATTCAGCTTAACCTTGAGCCCGTGTATTATCTCTCGATTGACCACTTTCATTTATTCATTACTTTACGGGTTCACTTGATCAGCCTGCCGGAGACATCCAGGTTTGTTAATACACGACCCAAGCTACTATTGATGAGAATTATGATTAGGGTGGGCCAGAAATTATGGCCTCAATCGACGACCTGCGATAGTCAATGCAAAAGATAATTTCTCTAGGCTGGTATACCTACTTTTTGCGTCCTTTAACAAATGACTGAAGAAGTATATATGATGTTGCAAGTTATCTTCCTGACGAAGTAATACTATGACGACAACTCCTTCTAAGGCGGATAGATATACTCATAACATTTCGCCGGCTCACAGCTTAGCTAGGAGCGACAAACGGGACAAGTATTCCTTCAACTACCCGAAGGCTTTGTCGCAGTTTTCATCCCACTTGAACCTGAAAGCCTTTTTCAGCACTTTGAAGTATGGTAGACTCTGGTCACTAGATCGGGAAATAAATCAGGATAGCGCCATGATGCGGCCCACTAATTGTTGTACTTTTTTAAAGTTGCGAGGGGACGACATACTTTGGAGGACTTGAATTTTCTTGGGATTAGCCTCAATTTCTCTCTTGGTTATAATGTATCCGAAGAACTTTCCACTTTTGACTTTGAATAGACATTTGTTTAGGTTGAGTTTCAGCCCATACCGCTTCAGTGTGCGACATGTCTCTTTGATGTCCAATATTAAGTTTTCGGCCTGGGCGGTCTTGATCAAGATGTCATCTACGTACACTTCTATGTTCCTCCCGATTTGGCACTCGAACACTCAATCCATAAGCTGTTGGTAGGTAACTCCTGCATTCTTTAGCCCAAACGACATAACTGTATAACAAAAGGTTTCGATGGAGGTGATGAAGCTAATCTTTTCTTGGTCTTTCATAGCCAAAGAGATTTGATGATACCCTTGGTAGACATCTAACATACATATGAACTTACAGCCAGAGGTCGAGTCCACTAGCCGGTCGATGCGAGGCAAGCGATAGTAATCTTTTGGACAAGCCTTAAGGTCCCGGAAGTCAATGCAAACCCTCCACTTGCCCCCTGGTTTGGATACCAACACCACGTTGGCTAGCCAAGTTAGGAATTGGACTTCTCGAATGTGCCCAAATTCTCGTAATCTTTTTATTTCCACCTGAATTACCTGATTCTTCTCGGGAGAAAAGTTTCGTTTCTTTTGTTAGACTAGTCGAGCATCAGGGAGTATGCTCAATTAATGAGCCATCACCATTGGGGAGACACCTGTAACTTCCTTGGCGGACCATACAAAGACATCATGATTGTGCGAGAGGCATGCGATCAATTCTTGTTTCAGTTTCGGACAAAGATCGGCGATCACTCGGGTAATCCCTTCCGATAAGTCGAGGTGGATTTGTACATCCTCTTTGCCTTCTGTTGGACGAGACGAGGGTACTTTTTGAATAGCTTGTACCAAAGCTTATTGAATTCGCGGGACTTTGCCCGAATCGGTCTTGATTACGTTGTCACAATACTTTCGGGCTGCTAACTAATCTCCCTTTGCTTCTCTGATCTGGTATGCCATCGAAAATTTAAGCTTTTGGTGGAAGGTGGATACCACTGCTTAAAACATGCTTAGGACAAGCCTCCTCAAAATAACATTGTAAGCGAAAATCGTACTTATAATGAGAAAGAGTGTACGCTTTGTCCTCACCTTAGGTTCTTCCCTCAGCGAAAGAGAAACGGTGATTTGGCCCATTGTATGTACTTCATGCCCTAAACCTGTACAGGAAAGTGTTCACATGGCGCAACTCCTCCTCTTCTAGTTATAATTGGTCAAAAGCTCGCTTGAAAATGATGTTGACGGAGCTGCTTGTGTCGACGAATACCCTCTTCACCATATAGTTAGCGATCCGGGCTTGGATTACTAGGATGTCATCATGAGGAGTTTCGACTCTTTTTAAATCCTCTAGCCCAAAGCTAATTGTCGGGTCTTTCTCGGTTCCTCGACTGATGTTTACTCTATAACTTTTCAGTCTCCGGTTGTGGGTCTTTCGGGCTCACGTGGAGTCCCCATTTGTTGGTCCCCTCGAAATTATGTTAACGGTACTTCGGATGTCCATTTTACCCTCCCTTCCTTTTTTCAATTTGCTTTCCAAGGGGATCGGGACGAGGATCGGGTTTCTCTTCGTGGAGGAGATGCTCGATTTGACCGATAGTCGGGGGCAGTATCTCATTCGTAGCGACAAGGATGATAGTAAGGCTTGGGAGACCCTCCTCGATTTAGCTGATTTTTGGGAGCTTTTCGATGATCCATCACTCGTTGTAACTTTCGGGCGTACTTCTCGTATTCCCAGGTCGAGTGAGTACTCGAGTTATGAAAGGTGCAATATTGATTCTCCGTGGAGAATTCTCGATTGAACTCAGGAGTTGGGGTAATGACTATTTCCACCATATGCACCATTTTATCGCTCCTGTGGTTAGGATTTTTTCGGTTCCGTAGGAGAAAGGGGGAGCCTTGTGGTCTGTCTGAGTAGGAGCGACCATCGGGGTTGACGCCTCCCTTTTCTTGGCAGATTGGACTTCTTCTACCTGAATGTATTTGAGCGCTCGGACATGTAGCTCGTCGAAATCACTCAGGGGCTTTTTGACCAAGGATCTCAAGAAATCTCCATCTATTAGGCCTTGGAAAAAGACACTAACCTGCACCTCCGGGGTAACGAAAGGAGTATCCATGACTATTCGACTGAACCGTTGTAGATAGCCCTTCAAAGGTTCCTTAGATTTTTTGCTTGAAAGCAAACAGATCATGCAGAGTCTTCTGATATCTTCGGTTGGTAGCAAAGTGTTTCATGAATACGACTTTGAGCTCTTCGAAAGTATGGATGGAGGAGGCGGGGAGTCGGTTGAACCATTTTTGCGCCGGGCCCGAGAGGGTTGTCCGGAAGACTCGATACTTGATGTCATCTATATATTGATGCAGTAAGGAGACATTCTCGAACTTACATATATGATCTTTGGGGTCGGTAGTTTCATTGTATTCTCCGATTTGTAACGCTCGAGACTGTTAAGGTAATTTGTCTCGAAGGATACTCTTGGAGAACTGAGAGCCCGAAGAAGCTTTCGCTTCATCGGGTACGAGGATCTTTTCCTTCGAAGGATCCCGATATGGGTTCTTTCTTGAGGAATCTAAAGATGACTCTCTTGCCGCCGACGTGCCCCCTAAGGTAAGGAACGCCACCTGAGGCATTTCCTTGGGCCTAGTCGATCTTTGGTAAGGTATTTGTGGTCCCTCCGTTGATCCAGTAGGCATTTTGTCAGGGGGAGGTACAAGCGTCATTGGTTGTTATGATTGTCCCTGGAACACCGCCTGTACCGTCACGACGATCAGTTTATTGAAGTCTCTTGTTACCATGGTCATGACGTTGGTATACCAGTGTCATCCATCTTAACGTCCTAATTCAGATCTTAACTCATAGTTTTCACAGATGATGCCAATTTAATTCTGCCGGATTGCTGACGGGTGGGTCATCGGTGAGTTGACGTCGATGTTGACTTGACCGTCAATCGCCTAGCAACGAGGAGAGTTCGCAGAAGATATATGTTAATGTATGTGCAAGAGTAGAGCAAAGGAGAGGGGCTAAAGGGACGACCAGGGGGTTCCTTGGCGTAGTCACTCCGACGCTCAAGTTAGGGTCTCGTATAGTGGAGAAGATGAACAGTAGCTAGCGTTTGTGAATGTGTGTGTGTGCGTACCTTTGCATGGGGAGGCAGGCGAACCTTTATAAAGTTACAGTACCTCATTCATGGGTCATTTACTTAGAGTAAATGACTATGTTGTCCACGTTCTTCGCGAGGTAACGGCTACGTTGCTCGCATTCTTCACGAGCAATAGTTATCAACTCCAAGTTACGCGGAAGGAAACGAATAAATTGGAGGACAACGGAGTGTCGGGAAACCATGATGAGTCGGGGCACGCTAGGAGCCGGGGAACCACGGAGAGATGAGACTGCCAGGAGCCAAAGAATCATGAAGAGACGGGACCGACAGGAGCCGAGACCGTCAAGAATCAGGGAACCATGGAGAGACGGGACCACCATAAACTAAGGTTGTCAGGATCTAGTCTCGTGCCCATGTCATCTTAATAGTATTGTTGATTTTCCTTAACTTTCTGGTCACATAACATCTTCTGATTACCTCTCGTATTAGTGAAGTTATTCAAATGCTACATCTAAGCCAAAGAAGTACCGTCGAAATTTGCTCCTTCATCAATAATAACAAGCTTCAATTCTTCCTCTTTATTCTTCTCTTCACAGCAGTGATTCTTCTTTTTGTCACTTCCTCCCCTTTTTTCAACATCAATCCAAAAAACTTCTCTTCTCAATAGCAATAGCACAATCCACCTGGCCTCTTCGACTTCTTCCTCCTTTTCCTTTCAAGCACCATGATTCCAACAATCACAACTGTAGTTTCTTCTTCTTCCTCTTCGTATTCCTATTTTTTCTTGTAGCAAGAGCAACATCACTTTCCTTCTCCTCAATTTCTAGGACATGTTTCTTCACTCTAGTTACCTTCCTCTTCCTTTCTTCTCCTTCTCTTCTAGCAATACCAACGCCAGCAAACCTTCCACTTTTTTTTTACCAGCCAACAATAACAACAATCCTCTCCTTTTATTGATGTCAAATGGGCTAATATGTGATGAGATAAATTGTTCTGTCAAAAATCCATCATATGACAGGATAAAGCGGGGTGGAAAGTCATCCTGGCAGTTTGGAAAATCCTCAACCCAACCTAAGACGGGTTATGAATTAGGCAGGGTCAACCCACAAGCCAACCAAAAAATAAAAATATATAAAAAATATGAAAATTTTAAATTTGGATTATAGATCGTGGATTAGGCGAGTCAAGCTCACAAGTCCATTGAGTTTTCCAATTTAATTTTAAAATAAATTTTTTTCTCAACCCGCGGACTTATCCAAGTCCACCGCTGGCCAATCCGTACAAGTCGTGGGCCCATATGAATCAATCCATCTTAAAATGGATTGATAAAATTTCAACCAACCCATTTAAATTGTTTAACAAGACAGGACAGGTTAACTCGACAAATCTAACCTAAATTGACTACTCTACTCTCTTGCTTTGTTTTTCCTCCTCTCCTCCTCTTCAACAACAACCGCTTTACAGTAGTCTTTCCTCCATCAAGTGTTGTCTTTTTTTAGCTATCTTCTAATCAGCCAATAGCAAGCTTTTTCCAAATTTTGCTAAGCACACAACAACATATTTTCTTTCTTACTCCAGCGAATTTCAGCCACCAAAATTACAGCCTTCTTTCTCTGATGATCATTTTCTAGCGACGCGATAGATCGGATTTCAGCCTTCAAATAGTAACTCCTCATCTCCTTCTTATGGTTGTTGTCCTTTTCTATCAATGACAAAATTCAGAACAATATTAAATATGCCCTATCGTTAATCATATTAATGGTCATTGTTCTAGAATATTTGATTGATCATTGACAATCAAACTTAACGTTCAATGTTGAGTTTATCAAGGGGTAACAACTTCAAAGATAGCCGTTCAAGATATTTAAAAATTAGTTTCAATTATTGATGATTTTATGATGTTTGGATTACCATAACAATCTTATTTATTATTATATTTATCATTATCATAATTACCGTAATATATTATCATATTTATCATAATTTTTTTATATATTGTTTTGATCATCTATATAAATGGGCTAACAAGACAATTATCAATAAAAAAGTAACTGTCTTTTTTCTCTCTCTCTATTTTTTTCTTTTTCGCTCTCTGCGTTTCGCCACCCGCAGGCCTCTGCCTAAAGCGCCACCCGGCACCATCACCCTCCTCCTGCAAGACCGGGTTGGCGTCTTTGTCATCAACCTGGATGGCGGTCGATCCCGTCGAAAGGTGCCTTTGTCATCAACCTGGGCAACCAAGAGTCCGTGAGTATATTTCTCGCTCGTTTGTCGTTTGATGAAATGTCACAGAAAAATAATATGTATGGTGTTTGCTTGTGCAGTACCTGAGCAATGGTTGGTTCAAGAACGCGGACTATCAAACGATTGTCAACTCCAATTGTCACAGGCTGTCGATAGCGACGTTTCGGAACCCGGAGGCGATCGTGTACCTGCTGGCGATTAGGGAGGGGGGGGAGCAAATACTCGAAGAACCCATGACGCTCACCGAGATGTACAGCAGAAATTTGAACCGCGACCTGGAGTTAGCCATGCTCAAGAAGCTAGCCAAGAGTGACCACTAGGCGGATTTGGTACTAAAGAAGACTAAGGGCATCAACGTTGTGAACGCCAACACTACAAAAAATAATCATCAATTAACGATGGAGATTGCGACGGAAATAATTTTCGTCGCTAAATTACGATGGGATAATTTCCGTGGCTATTTAGTGACAACATACATCTTCCATCGCTATTTAGTGACGGAAGGTGTATGTCGTCGCTATCTCCATTGTTAATGAGGCGATGGGGCCACCCTAAACCCTAAATCTCATCTCCGTTAGTGACGGAAATTAATTTCCGTCGCTAAATCACAATTTTAAGGCATCCGCGTGGCCGCCCGATCTCTATTCTTTCTTTGATTGTCGGTTGTCTTTTTTCGCCATCAGCCTCACGAAGGTATGGCGTGATTTTTTCCCTCTCCTCTCCCCTAGTGCCCAGCTGGTGTTTAGGCAACGCCTCAGCTGCACGTGGCCGGCCACGGTTAGCTGCGCGTGGCCGGCCATTGCTGACTACGCGTGGCCGGTCGCGGCTAACTGCGCGTGGCCGGCCGTTGTTGGTTGCGCGGCTAGCTGCGCATGGCCGGTCGTTGCTGGTTGCGCGGCTAGCTACGCATGGCCGGCCATTGCTGGCTGCACATGGCCGACCGCAGCTGGCTACGCAAAGCCGGTAGAGGCAGGCTGCACGTGGCTGGTCGCGGCTGGCTATGCATGGCCGACCGACTGGTTGACCGTGGCCGTTGCTGCTCGTTGCCAATCGCGGCTACGCGTTGTCGGCCACGATTGCACACTGCCTGTCATTATTGTGCGCTGGTGGCTGTGCCCTGCCATCCAAAGCAAGCTTGGATAATTAGGTTTAAATTAGATGATGCTTGCAAGTTGTTCATGTAATATTTCCTTAAGTAATTAGGTTTTAGTTATTTTTTAATTATTAGATTTAGATTTATGTGCATGTTGTTAGACGTAATTTTTAATTTAGCTAAATTTATATGCATATTGTAAATAGTTTTAAAAAAATTGTTTGAATCTTCAGGTATATTGCTGCATTTGCTTTGGCACAATCTTAAGGTATATTGTTATTGATAGGATTAAATAGTTAATTGTTTCAAATTAGGTCAAAATTATATGCATGATTAGTTTAGTTTAATTTTAAGTCTTTCAAATTTGGTTTAAACTATATACATGTTAGTTTAGTTTAAGTATTTAAAATTAGGTTTAAACAATGTTTTAAGAATCATATAGGTGGAAAATGATGCTTAGTATTACACGTTAAACTAAGTACACTGATTTAAATATAAGTAAGCTTAGTTTGATATTATTAATCAAGTATAAATTTTATTCTCATTAGGATATAATGTATATGAACAAGGCTTGGATGTACAATAGGTTAGACAATGGATTTATCAGTCAAGAATTTTTTGCTGGGGTTG
>JBBUKS010000029.1:6869421-6879652 GCA_038050645.1 Hedychium gardnerianum
TTCTTACAGTGAAGCTAAGTGAAAGTCCTAATTATATGGTTAAATAATAGATGAAATCCTAGAGATAAAAAATCTCTAATTAGTATGAAAAGTCCAAGTTTATTGAGATACTAAATAAGGTTAAAGTCTAAATGATATATTTAAAATCTTAATTATTCTATATATTCATAAATAGATATTCAAGATGAATGTTTGCCTAGACTTAGACGTTCGAATAGAGTCGTTGAAGCTTAGTATACTTGGTGGGCCTTTTTATACTAATGCTTGAGAGAAAACATCTTTGATCCTCCTCCACAATTGATCCTCCTCCATCATATACAAGTGCAAGGTTTCATCATTGGATTTGATAACATTCTTCTAATCAAAGATGCTAAATTTTTGTCCATTTAGCTGAGAGATGAAGATCTCTAAGTAGTGCATGATTTCTATCATTTAAACCAATTAGAGATTAATAATTTTTCTTATCGACAGTCATCACAATCGTATATCTTGTCTCTAAAACCGCCACTAAGCCCTCGGAGCTACTTTGTCTCTAAAACTACAACTAAACCCTCGGAGCTACAGTACAGCAAAAAGATATCAAATTATCATCCAAACATTCGCGATTCAATCCCCAACTACGATACATTTATAAAAAAAATTCTCTAAATAAGACGCGTAACCACAAAATACTGGACTTCTAGACCACCTACCGTGAGCGCTTTTCGATTTATCCTAACAATCAATGAAAAAAATTCATAAAATCAAATCGATCATCTCAAATTCAGTGTTACTGGTTCATCAATTTTTATTTTTATTTTCTAAAACAGCCACTAAAAACCTAAAATGAAAAAAAAATTGATGTAAACAGCTCTAAAAGACTAAAACATAATAGGGCTAATCTAGCCTGGTTATTTGAGCTTTTATTTGAGGATTGTCTTGAAACTATTGGCTCAAGAGGTCTATTACAACCTGATAAATTGTTATCCAACTACATTTACATCTACAAATTTGGTACCACATTATCCTTTAGTTGACTCACTCTTTTTGAAGACTCAGGTATATGTTAGCTACAAACTCCACAAAAGCACGAAAACCGCCTCTTCCTTTCCTTACCTTCTCTCGTACCCAGATACCATCAGGTATGCTCCATCACCTGGTCATATACTAACACCTGTGAATGGCACAGAGAGAAAATGCATTGAAATAGAAAAACACCAAGCTACATACAGTTCATTTTCTTCAAATTGGCTGAGTGGCAATCCAGATATGGTGAAGTAAGAGGCTAGATCCACATTCAAGTCGTCGTACATGCTCAAGAAGGGATGTTTCTGGCACCACAATAGCACAAGGTCAGGAGGAAAAGTATAAGTCCTCTATCGTTTCTAAGAAAACCTATGCACCAGCATGTCACTTACCAAAAGAGCCTTTCCAGATTTTCTATCCTTTGGATTTTTCTGTAAACTGAAAAGAAGCATTCATCAAGATGTCGCATATACTTGATTCAGATAACCAGTTTGCAGTGATATACATTGCCTTCAAAGAGCCATGCTAACTAGAAGTTTATCATAATTTAGCTAAATGAACTTTATGGTTAACTCACAGGAACTGGCAGAATTGCTTTACCACTAAATAATGGTGTTACATGGTTCATTCCAGTTTTGATGTAGTAGTTTTCTTTCTGTTCCATCTTCTACCTTCTCTTTTATCTATATTTTTTTTCCTTCTTACTATAACCAGAAACACAGATTAAACTGCAAGCGCAACTTTTTTTTGTTGTTAAAAACGAAATTATGAAAAGAATAGGAGTTTATATTTCCATTAAAAATAATTCTATTCTCATTTCTTGAATACAAAAAGACTGAGAATAATAACTGCATTCATATTTCCTTCTATTCTTTTTATTTTTTTTGTCGTCGTTGTTGCTTGTCTCTTTCCCAAACTCTTTATTCCGCATTGTCTTCTTTTCTCCTTAAATGTTGTGTACCATATTCCAGTGGTTCACTGGTTGCTACACATATTATAAGAAGTTTTTATGTATATTCATTCAGCATATATGCATTTGACAATGAACATGTTATTAAGTTGTGACTCTTGAAGAAATACAAAACCAAATAATGTTTGTCCTCTTCATTTTTTGCATTTTAGATGCCCGGTACTAATTTATTTAGAAATTTAGAGCACATTTTTAGGATAAATGCGAAGCATACATACCATTCACTTATGAATGAGCAGAACTCATCCGAGAATTGGTCTGGAGATGCACATGGTGGTGGCTGTTCAACTATTTTATCCAAAAGCTCATAGAAACTATCACAACGTGGATATGGAAACCAGCCTGTGGCGCATTCCAACATTAACAGTCCAAAGCTCCAAATGTCACTCAAGTGCCCATGTCTTTGTGAAGCTATTCGTTCTGGCTAACACCAATAAATATCAAGCAAAAGAGGAAAATGAGATTGGGGTTAGAAAATTGTATCATACTGAGAAGAATTCTGTGGAAGGCATAAGGAGAAACTTAAACAGAAGTTCTCGGTGAATACTCACAGACATGTAATTGTAGGTGCCAATTAATGTATCTCTCTGTCCAGAAGTGCTAGCTAATATAGCACTAACCCCAAAATCAGATATCTTAACCTCCCCTCTGTGATTAATTAGAATGTTTGATGGCTTTAAATCTCGATGAATAATGTGTTTTTCATGGTGCAAATAAATCAATCCATGAAGAACCTAGAAGAATATAGGAAAACTTTTAATCAAAGAAAAAAGATTAGAGTATTCTATGTAATAATACCAAAACCATGAATCATGCACTGATCCTGCATGATTGTGGAACCTACTAAACACTGGCCTGCTTACAGATAGCAGCAAGGTATGGTTCTGGAATAGTTTTCACAAGCTTCAAGAAATCACCAAGTGAGCCTCCATCCATGTACTCCAAGACAATGGAGATGGCACCATTGTAATAAAAGCACTGGTAGAATACAACTACATGATTGCACTGAGTTGACAGGTTTATCCTGAGTTCCTGAGCAATCAGTCTGCGTACACTGTCTTGAAGGTTCAATTCGATAACCTGAATTTTGACATCTACATAAGCAATCACCAAGAAAGAATAAAACAGATCAAAAATATTTCCAGTAGCAACAGGAATATTAAGGTTTTCAGTATGTTTAATTCTGATACAAGTGCCAGAAAGCAAGGGACTGTGCAAACAAGAGAAGAGTATCAAGCAATGTATTTTTGTTATATGAAATGATAGTTTCATCTCACAGAAGAATTTTGGTAGACAGCATCTTGAAACCAACTCAGTTAATAAGTAAAAGGTCTAGATAGGAATTTGATTCTCCAGATCTTACATGATCAGTGATTTAGACTAGGCTCATTGATTAATTTTCTTCCATTTTTGCAACAGCTTCAGAACTTCTACCATGTACTTTTTAGACAGACATAGCAAAGGCTATAGATAAAAAGTAGAAGGTTGATTGTACTTGGTGACACACTTCAGTAAGAAATACATTGGTTTATAGCATTCATTTTTATGTTCTATGTTATCATTCAAAGAAAATACATATAGTTTATGGCCAAAAAGTAGGGTTTAGGGTTTAGACAGACAACAGCAAAGACTATAGATAAAAAGTAGAAGGTTGATTGTACTTGGAGACACACTTCAGTAAGAAATACATTGGTTTATAGTATTCATTTTTATGTTCTATGTTATCATTCAAAGAAAATACATATAGTTTATGGCCAAAACAATGAAGTTGCAGAAACTGAACAGAGAATATAACTTCCCATGTACTTTACCTTCAGAGCAAAAAATTGGCCAGACCATTTATGGCGAACTAGTTGAACGATTCCACCATTACCTTTCCCAATCACTTTAATTGCGTCTATGTCATCTAGACTCAGACTACCTGCAGGCTTTATAAGAGGTTGCTGTTGACAATTAACAAAAGACAATGCGGTAAGAACTCATAATGATATTAGGAGAACAAGTTTGGTAAACCTACCAATGACAAGGACTGAGAGAGAGCAACTACAACTAAAGGTACCAATACCAATGTCATTGGCAGAAGAAAATGACATCTGGAGATGAACCACTTTAGTGTGCATTTTATAATTATTTTCTAATAACGATACTGAATTAATAAAAAAACTGAATGTGTAAATAATTATTTGAATGAGTTTAAGAAGAATAACACAAAGGGAGCATATATATATATATATATATATATATATATATAGATAGATAGATACAGATAATATAAAGGGAAGGAGCAGGTAGGATTGATTGAAAATGGTAGAATCTACCAAAGAATGATCCAAGGGATGCCTGCAAACAAATAAACCCCTTTGCATGGGATGCTCAACAAGTAAAACCACCCTTCCATGCAGATGCTGAGCAATCTATAAAGAGAATGTAAGAACCACAACCCAGGCATAACCAAAATAATACAAATCTTCTCCACTTTGTTGCACTTTGACTTTCTGGTTCCAAGAGTTCTAGGAATTGTCAAGTAGTTCAGACTTGGTGATTCTGAGATATGGATTATTCTTGGAGTAGAATTTCGAGTATTAGAAAGAATAAGCTTTTTTTCCATGTTACTATTCTCAATTTATCTAATTGTATATTTACCTACTATTAAGTTGGTTGGTTATTTTGGTGTCTATAAACACAAAAGTTAATTCTCTTTAAATAATAAAAAAGGGCAACCCGTGCACGAAGCTCTCACCAATGTGGAGTCCCGGAGAAGAGTCTATTGTATGCAGCCTTATCCTACTTTGCAAAAGGTTGTTTTCGAACTCAAACTCGTGACCTCTAGCTCAAACTTTACTATTGCATCAGGCTCCCCTTCAAGTTGATTCGCTTTAAATATACAATAAAAATATTTTTCACTTAACTTGGTCAAGCCTGTTCAGCTCAGTCAACACAACCACCCTCCCCTTTGTCCCTATGCAGAGGATCCAATCTGTTAATCGTGTCCACTAACAATGAATTCTTTTTCAAGCGGCCACACCTACCTTGGGCACGCCGCCCCCACCTTCACTTAAGAAGACGACACTACCTAAGGTCCATTCCCCGAGTCACCCTCTCTCGTTGTTATCACATTGCTTTGGTTCCTCTTAATTGGTGACACCACCACCTCATGTGCTAAGGTATCATGAACCATTGATTCATATGGCCCACTACACAAGTTATCACCACTGGCGAACCTATCGCTACTACTATGCATGAATCCATAGTATAAGAGCAACCATCTTCCACCACGAAAGATGACTCTATCTTCACGAGACTTAGCTGATGCAGAGTAATGTTGTGACCAAATCTACTTCGTAAACAAAGTCAAAACAAAGAGAAAAAAAGGAGGAAAGTAAAAAAAAAAAAAGAGAGAAAAGTAAAAAAGAAAAAATGTTCTAAAGTTTTAATTTATCTCTTGTTATTTTCTGATCCATGATGGCATCCTCCCCTACCAACGATCCTAAGAGTGCTATAGGAACAAACATTAGACTCAAAGACTCCAATTATTTCCTATGAGCTCGAGCATTTAAAGTTTTTACTGGATCTTATAAGGACAGGCAGCTAACTTTGCCACCTCTAGATGAAAAAGAATGACACTTTTCAACTTGGTAAAGTACAATCTTATTGATCTTACATAGCTTCTCAATAATATAATAGTATAGAATAATAGCCTCATCCACAATATTTCTCATTGCCTCTAAATAAATATTGGATTTTCTTCAGAAGATATACTCTCATGAGCAAAATGCTGTCAAAATATTTTTAATTTAAAACAAGATGATCGTTCAATATAGGAGTATTTTGCAGCACTAAGGAAAGAAAGTGGGATGAATTAGCTACGTATTCAAAATTTTGAAGTACCAACATGAAGAATTTCAAGTAGCAAAATTCTTGTCTAGACTAGATTATTCTTATAGTATAGTTCGTTTGCAATGACTTATTGTTGATGTGTGTATACCATCCTTATCAAACACCTTGGCAAACAAGTCCTTCTTACAACCCTAGCATGCATCAGAATATCTTCAATACCCAAAAACTACAGTTCCTGCTGTGGGACAAGGATGTAGTGGAGGACAAGGATATGGACACAGACGATCTGCATATCCTCCTTCCGTTCATTGTGGTTGCATCAACCCTATATTAGACCGTTGATAGGACAAGTTTGGACGGCCACTCATTGTAAAGGCAGCTACAAAAGTCATAATAGTACCATCAGCTTTGTTGAATATAAATGATTCTAAGATTTACTCCAAACCTTCTATCTATCAAATTTTATTGTAACTACCTCTGGCTTTATAGTAAAATTTAAGACTCCGTGGTTTTGGTGCATTTTCGTATATGCAAGTAATCACAAATTATTTCCTACTCTTTTATCTTTCTAATTTACCACCCATTTCTATTACAAATGGTCCTCACATACGTGACAAAGGATAAGGGTTCATACATACCTCCTTATTAGTATTAGACAAAGTCCTTTATGTTCTAAAGTTTCTCCTAAATTATATCATTGATTGGATAGATATTTAACATTCAAACACTTTTTCTATCACCCCCATCTAGTGAATACTAACATGTTGCACATATTTATATGCATAAATGGGTGGGAAAAGCCATACAACTAAAAAAGTGTATTTTACTTTTCAACTTTGAATCATGTCTAATTATATAGGCAAAGTATCAAAGGCATGGAAACATTCAAACATTGCAAAATAAAAACTAAAAACTAATTAAAAAAAAAAACAACCTGAACACAGAATGAGAATTTGTTTGCTATACCATATATTCTTAGTTCCCTTGCCGATATAAGCATTACCAAAGGATAATTTCTTCTTTATAATGACCAAATAAAAAATTTGACAAAGTCAAAATTACAGGCGTTACTACGTCATACAAATAAGAAAAGTTACACAGGCAACCTATTGACCAAGCATTTTGACTTAACAAAGGACCATCGTTTAGTCAAAATCTAACAATTGCCTCGTCGAATTCATTAACACAATGGTCTCTCCGAGTTTATACATAATTAAGCAAGAAAAAGAACATCCATTTATTTTTTTTCTCAAAGAGTTTTTCATTAGGATATAAATCAATTATATGCGAATATGAAGGAGGACCAATCACAAGTAATTGGAAATGATCGTGATATGTATTTTCAGCTGAAAGTAGGGCATCGGATCCTAGTTTAGTAACTCACTCAATCTTCACCCCGAAGTGAAAAAAAAAATGACGTTTTTGAGGTAAAATAATAATAATAATAAAAAGGTTCTTCTTCTAAGTAAGTTCCATGCGTACCCCCTCTTCTTTGCCGTCGGGGACGATTCGAAGCCCATCCTTGTTCACGAGAAGATCGCCATCCTTAAAAGTCCCGCTCTGCGTCCTGAAATCGCCGAACAGAAAGCTTTCGAAACAGTCCAACGAAAGGAAATGGGAGGAGGTGAAGAGGAAACGGCAAGAGATGGATACAAGAACTGGCTGATGGAGGCCTCGTGGCTAGGCAAGGCAAGCGTGAGGTTGGGTTTGAAGCCTCCCTTCCTCATCCGGAAGCACTTGCCGCGGCGCTGCTTCGCTTTACTCCTCCCTTCTCGGTCGCTCGCTGATATATCTTTGCCTTCCTCCTCGATCCAAAACGTTGGGAGGGAAGTGGAGCAGACGCGGAGAGGAAAGAGGCGTCGACGATAATGATGGAATAGGGCGGGCGACTCCACTCCGGCGGGTGCGCTGCCCTGTCCACATGTAAATGGACCGGGTTACCGCAGTAACGCGGTTGGTTCGGTGACTTGACCTCGTGGGAAGACTTCGGAATTGGACCGTTTATTAGAATTTAGGGTAATTTTAAAATTGACTTAATTAATAGCCTTTTTAGAAAGAAAAGAAAAAAAATCTCCCTTCCAAAAATATTATTAAATAATTTATTTTTTGAAAATATATTTATTAATTAAATAATATCGAATTTAGAATGATTAATTTAATTTTATAATAATAAAATTATGAATCGTTTGAATAAATAAAAAAAAATATAAATGACAATAAAAAAAAAATTTATAAAAATAAATGTGACATAGTTTTTTTTACTATGGTAAAAAAATAAAATGCTCGTCTAAGTATCTTTATTAATTCCTCAAAATTAATATAAAAAAATAAATCATGAAAATTAATTTAATTAATTTGAATAATAATTAATATATGTAAGAAGATGAGAATCTAATTATTAATAAGAATTTAATTTTTAAATTTTAAGATGATAATTTATTTTGTAAAGTACGCGAACTTAGGAAATGGGATAATCGGACCAGTCAACTGATTGAAATAGTTTTTTTTATTCGTTGATTTGCATCACGTGTTGCTTCATTAAAATATTTTTTAATTAAATATTTATTTGTCAGTTGAAAATAAACTAGTCGTGGTTGTCCATCACTTAATTGAAATAAACAAAGTCAATCAGTTAGATAAATTAAATGTTGAAAATGTAAATGAAAAATCGGTAGAAATAAAGAGATTCCGTTGTGAATAATATTTTAGTTTTATATTAGAAGTTGTAAGGTCTCATTGTTAGTTTATAATATGTCATTAGTATTAATGTTATATATTGAAAGAGAAAGATTTTTTTTCTTACACGTTGGCTCGTAGGAGTATAAATTCAAGCTCGAATTACTTGAACCAAAAATAATTCATGTGCAAGTATCTTCTACGAGCGTCGAATGTCGGACTGCGAAGGATGATAGATTTGTAATTTTAAAGATACTATGTTGAATATAGATCTCAACTTTTCTATTCTTGAGCGCTCAAAAATTTACTCATACTTAAAACTATTTTTCAAAGACACTGTCGCTCGATTAACTTTACAACTCTGTCATACAAAATAGTCTAGTTCAATCATCCCAAATAATTCATTCTTCTTTATTTGATAATTTAAAATTATCAATTAAGATCATGTCGATAGATAAATTTAAAATTAATTTTATATATTTTTAATTCAATTAATTTCTCCTAATTTCTAACAAAAATTATCCAACATTATATTGGTCAAACTTTTCGAGCAGTCAAGTAAGCTAAGATAGTCTTACTTTTGACCATTCTTATCGTGGCAAGTGATAGGTGGGTGCTTTCATTTGAATTTTACTAGATTTTTGACCTATACACACATTTGACAAGTATAAGGAATAAAATTTTCAACCCCAAAATGTCATCAAAAGTCAAATTCATCATTTTATAACTTTCTCTAATTTTACATGACTAAAAAATGTCTTCACACAAGCAACAATGCTTAAACAATAATTTGATTCGCTCCTTAATTCAACTAGGTTTGTAAAACCTAATCAAGTTGGTAGTTAATGACAAAATTAGAGGTAATTTGGTATGAGGTGGAGTAATTAATGACTAAACAAGTATCGAGCAAGGCACTATGTATTTGAAGGCTTAACATTCTTGAGCAATGGATGAGACAACACCACAAACAACACCACACAACCTCCTTTCTTCGATAAAATCGACTTTGGATGTTGAAAGATGAGAAGGGAGAGATTCATCATTTTGGATTTTGATGTGTGAATGATAATGATGAAAAAATACATAGCTTCTATGAATGATCATGGAAAATCCTTATTTTTTATTACCATAATGAAAACTCCATTAAAAAAAGGAAATGGGCAAAGAAACACAAGAAAAACAAATTAAAACAAATGAATGGGCTAAAGAAATCTCAAAGAATTAGATTGTTGAGAAAATTTAGTGAGTTCACATACAAAAAGGCCTTGGTAATAAATTTTTATGCTCAATTTATTAATTTAATGCATAATCTTTTCATACAATTAGATGAGTTTAAACAAAATTTCAAAGCCTTAGAATATGAATTAAGAATAACTAGCGTTAAGGCTAATTCCTTTCCCACATTTAATAGAAATGATAATTCTAGAATTAAATATTTAGAATTACAAAATCAAGGCTATAACCTAGTCAAATTAACCAATGACTCCAAATATTTAAATATAATATTAGATAAATAAAAGGTCAACTCATACGAGTCACATTGTAATTACAAGGTCTTTTCATTAGGAAAATTAGCTTAAACACCTAATTAAGGAAATTAATGAAATTAAGAAGATAGCGAAGGCTCAGATCCCTAGAGAACACCTAATTGACGTACGGTCAAAGTTGCTGAGTGCCTAAATTTATAATATCATCCTTTTATTTATTTTTTTAATAATTCAAATAATTATTTTTTAAAATTAA
>JBBUKS010000029.1:6879752-6894457 GCA_038050645.1 Hedychium gardnerianum
ATTGGACATCCCAAGGGCTCAGCTCCCCCCCTTTGCTGAAGGGATCCACCACCTCATCCCACACCTATCGGACGCCTTTGAGGCCCAGTTTCCCCATTAAAGGCTATCAAAAGCCTGTCATCCCTAATAAGGGATTGAGCTTTCTCTACTTTTGGCCCATCTGCCCACTGACCAGTCAAATACCTAGCGGCCCAATAGGACTTCTGGCCCATAAGACTATTCCGCCATTAATATCCCATGTGAGTTTGTCAGGAGATCAAAAGGACTGTCTCTTTACACAGACACGAATCTTTCCAAATACCTACGACAAGACTGCTAGATACACTAAGAATAGGATAATTAGACAATATCTCACAATGACATGATGTCTCATTAATATAAGGATTACATGAGCATTACAAAAGGAGATCCGGGGGATGGGGGTGGGGGGGGGGGAGTTCAGGGGAGGGTAATTTTGAACTCGAAGTCTTCTCCTAGTCCATCCTCGGTACAATCCACCAGTAGTCCACTCTACACCAATTCCAGATGGGATCAAAAATCTTTGATTGAAGAACTTTGAAGATCGTAGAGGTCATTTTTTATTCCACCATAAAACAAGGTAGTATATCCTCTATCTTTTATATGATAATGATTGCGATGAAATTCAAAAAATACATTGTTATTAAAACAAAACTAATGTGTAGAGAGCAAATTTTTAATAATAGATGGAACATGAAAGAAGTTGTGAAAAGTACAATTAGATAAAGGAATCTATGTGTTTCCAAGATTAACAATTTGCAAACTTGAACCATCGCCTATTTGAACCGTATCCGAGCCATAGTATGATATTACGTCTGTAAAGATATTATAATATGATGTGACATGATGAGTTACTCTAGTGTCAATATATCGTTTAGTAGATCAAAACTCTGGTGGTTTACCATGAGTAGGTATAGATGAGAAGACATTAGGACATGCTTGTGAAGCAGTTGGTTGTCTTAAAACTGCAAGACCACTAACGAAATTTGAGTCAAATCATCTAGAACATTAAATACCCAATATGTCAAACTCTGAGACAAATTTAACATCTTCTCTGAGTATATGACCAAACAAATCTTCTAGAGCATTGATCACTAGTATGACCAATGATGCGACATATTTGATATTGTTCTGAACTTTGCCTTTGGCCATGATGTTGTTGATAATTTGACATCATAAATAAAATCAAAAAGAAATGAAGGCGTGGGAAGAGGAGGAGAAATAAAATAAAATAATAATAATAAAACATGTTAGTGTGAGAAGGAGCACGACCAGCAACGACCGTAGAAGAAAAAAAACACAACGGAGAAAGCAAAGGCATAAATAACAAAAGAAGCAGAAGTGATGGGAGAGTTGAAGAATGAAGAAGAGGGCGCGGGTGGTGATAGGCACGAGCACAACAACGATGGCGACGACAATGATAATTGAAGCGGAGGAGGAAGAGAAAATGTAGATGGCCAGGGGTGGGGAGAGCGCGCTAGCAGTTACAATTTTATAATTATTACAACACAGACATATTTTATTCAACAACATTCATGTTTTAGTAGATACTAACTGTAACTGCTATAACTACAATATACAAAATTGTAGCTACTATGATATTGTAGCAACTACGATTTCATAGCTGTTACAATGCGGACTTATCCTGTTTATACAACTGGCTGATGGGATCGTGTGACAGGAGATAATAATATCAAACAATGTACTAGAGGGCAATTGTGTCATTTTATAGGGATTGATGGGATGAGACATCCTTTTTGATTAAAAATCAAAAGGGAACATTCCTTTGATGATTCAGATAAAATGGGGCACACCTTCGATATTTTCCCTAGAAATTTTAAAAGATGTCTTAGTAGCAAGTGCTTGAGTACTATTGATTTAAATTAAATGTGTGTGAAGACTATGGTGTTTTTATAAACATTATATCTTGGTACTACACACCATTGTCATTATTATTTTCTCATCCATATAAAGTCGTTGTCCTATGATCTCTTGAATATCCTATACCATTCTATGTCAATCTCCAATGGACCTTTAAGCCATCAAACCAAACCAATTCAGCCACACCAAGTCAACCAACACAACTCAATTTTGTCGAGTCACAAGCTCCACGAGCTTCATGTGTATTCTACTAAATCCTTGCAAATTTCGTCCACATATTAGTAACATAGAAAATTCTAACTTTTTTTTTTCTAAACACATTAAAATATCTTGTCAAATAGGATAATTTAGGACATAATTGCATTAACAATTAAAACTTTCTATTACAATTTATCATCTACATAAAAATAATACCATAAATAAAAGAGTAATATTATTAACAATTATACTATTACATTTATAGAAATTCCTTTATAATTTTATTGTGTTTAGGATATTATCACTGACAATTTCCCACTTGTATTGGAGTCAATGGCTTATAGAGTTTATATCGAATAATTGAACATAACTTTTATTTTTTTGCTAAGACAATGGGTTAGCTAGTGAATGGATTAATAAGGTTGTCATTAGTAGATATATATGCTCAACATCATGATGTCTCTACATTTTAATAAACTCTATGATCATGTGTCATAGATTAATTTAGCTCCTGCATTAATTAGAGATTAAAATATTTAATTAATCTTTATTTAATGACTAAATTTTTATTCGGTCGCTAATTCATCACAAATAGATTTTCTTAGTCATTTGATTTGTTGGCCTTAATGAAGATCCCTCTTTCTTAGGCATGTTTATGTCATAGATTAAGGGATGACACTCTACTACTAAAAAGTTTGACTTAACTAGATTTATAAACTTTGGCCTCAATTAAGGTTCATAAAATATAGAAGAGAAGGTTGATAATCAATTTAAATGTGTTCAACAAAAGTTGTTGACCTAACAAGTCCAGATAAAATTGAAAGATTAAGCGGCTAGGAAATCTCAACACAAAACCCTATGTTAGGACCTTGTGAGCTAGAAGGGAGGGTTGAATAGCTCAAATCATTTCTTGGTTGAGATTGGGCAGCGAAAACTTCCAAGTGAAACAAGCATTGCATACACAACGCTAATTCTGATGATTTTACTTGATATTCGTCTCCTTGAGGCGACCAATCCAAGGGTCCCCTCCTCACTGTTCACTTCCACTAAACCTTCTCCTTTGCGGACCAAAACCGAAGGCGGAGAAACCTTCTTATAGCAAGATTACAAAGCTCTTCAAATGAAATAGCAATATGGATAAGTAAAGAGGAGATTACAAGTTTTGTCTTAGTTCTCCTTCTCTTAGTTGCTTGAAAATCTTGTAGATGAAAGCTTGACATTGAAGATGAGTAGAAGAATCGCAATGGAATAGTAGTCTCTTCTCATGCCCTAAGCCCCCTTTTAAACACCTCAGAATCGGACTGTTTCTCTGCTTTTTGTCACCACCATTCGATTGGCATAAACACATCAATCGATTGTTGACCGTTTGACTATCCGTTGAATGATCCCTGACTCTAGATCGATGGTTGAGATTATTCTATTTTGAATCCCAATCGATTGGAGGAATCCCAATCGATTGGAGGGCATTATCAATCGATTGGTAATGCTCAATCAATTGGCTAATCAATTCGACAACCTTCTATTTCCTCGCGAAACTTCTGTCAATCAATTGACAATGCTGAATTGATTGGTCAATTGATTGCACCAAATGATTGACAATGCTGAATCAATTTGGCAATCTTTCGTTCACTCGAGAAACCTTTGCTAATCGATTGCACCAATCAATTGACAACACCCAATCGATTTGGCTAATCGATTCGGGAAGCTTCTATGTGCTCAGAATTGGTTACTAATCGATTGAATATCCATGCCAAACGATTGATACACCACTTGCCTAAACCCAAAATTTTGAGTTTGCACTAAGATTGCGCCAATCGATTAGTGTTGCAAAAACTAGAATTAAGATTTAGGTTTTAGGGTTTTAGCTCGCCAATCGATTGGTATAACTAATCAATTGATTAGTGAACCCTAAAATTGGATTTTCCATCTTTAAACCCTCAAGCACATACTTCCCTTCAATGTACCAAGCGATCCCAATTATCTTATGTTAGATGAATCTCCTATTCCCTGGACTTTAAGCCTGGAGCTTCCTCATCTCCGGGTCTTCATCTACCCTTGCATCTGATCTCGTGATCTACTCGAGTTTTCACCTTTCGCCAAGAATCCAGTCCTTAACCTTCTTGGACTTTTCTTGCCTTGCATCCGATCTTCTGACCTGCATGGATTTCTTCTTGCCAAGAATCTAGCTCTCGACTTTCTTGGACTTTCCTTGTCTTGCATCCGGTCTTTTGACCTGCACGGACTTCTTCTTGCTAAGAATCTAACCCTCGGCCTTCTTGGACTTTCCTTATCCTGCACACTCATAACTCAAGTGAGATCCAACGTATTAACCTAAACTTAAATAATTGTCAATAATTGAAACTTCTCATCCTGGGCGTGTTTGACAATCTATTTAAGTTTAGGCTAATTTCTAACATATTATAATATCAACTTTTAAACAATGAGATAATATCAATACAATAAGCATAACAAGATCAAGTCATAAACAACAAACATGAACTTAAATATAATATTTCTCCCCCTTTTCCAAATATCAAAATGAAGTTAACACTAAGGGAGAGAAAAACATGATAATGACGGGAAACTTCTCTTAATATATGCATTCTAAAGATATAGGGCAACCCCTATAATTTATAAAAACAAATACATAATCAAGGAATGAACGCTCCCCCTAAACCTATGTAATGATAGGGTACACCCCTACATATCACACAAGCAAACAATCAACAACGGAGCACTCCTTTTTAACATATGCAACAATATGGTACACCCCTATACCACATAAAAACAATAAACCAAACAATGATGGAGCACTCCCCCGCCAAAATAGAAACTCATAAAGATGGCAAACATGATGTACCACACATGAATAGTAAGAACTAAAACATCACATAAAATTAAAATCATCCATATAAAAAGTGTCTATAATGAGGCAAGAGTAAATAGGTACATCATATCAATCATCATGATAAAATTCAATCATATCTGCAAAAGGATCATCATCAGTCGGAGGACCATCACCCGTTGGAGGAGGTGGCTGAGGAGGAGGATCGATAGTCCATGAGCGCAACAAATCATGCAAGGAAGTAATGCTCGTTTGAATACCAGCAATGCTCGTCTAAATACCAGCAATGCTCGTTTGAATATCAATCTAGCATCGCTCAAGACTCTCATGTTGTGCACATCTTGTCCAACTGATGATCGCTATCCAGGCGCAACTCCTCAAATCGTGTATCCATAGTCTCCTCAAGCTCAAGGATTTGAGACCAAAGATTATCATGTCAATTGTACACATCATACTCAACACCATCCCCCTGATTAGCTGCCTCAAGATCTCTAGGAATAATAGCAACAGATGCCTATCCCTCATCCCATCGTCGTGGTCTTGTCTCCTGACATAACTGACGACCAATGATCCATCTCACAAGATCTCCATGGGGCTCCATGTCGGCCAAAGAGAAAGATCAAAATGCTTTGACGTCATCGGCTGCAACTTTCCATGTGAAACGTTGATGCCCAAAGATGCTAACCACTTTGTGATAAGATGACCAAAAGGCATATGAATTGTACCATGGATTGGTTTAATGAAATGAATGATACAATAAAACATGTTCAATGCCACGTTAATGTCAAGAGCTTGACGAAAGACATATAACATGAAAAGATGTAGAGGTCTAATGGTAGCTAACGCACGAGACACAATAGGTAAAATGTAATTGATAACAACACTAAATAGAACATTTCCCTTAGCTGATATCTCAAGAGCAGAAAAAGTGTTGATAGACTCACTAGGTCCATCCGGACGAGGTTGTCCATAGAAATGCTCATACATGGACGATATAGAAATGTGCTCAAAAGGTGGAGACAAAAGATCTGGCAACATAGGGTAAAAAAAACAAAGTCATTTGAAGAAGAACGACACTCTAAATACTCCTGGAAGATCATAGGAGTAAAGTCTAAATTATGTTTAGCAATGCAGGTTCGATATTTCAAATCAGTACCAGATAGATGCAAATTGTTGTAGAACTCAGCTATTAACCCCTCATTTATGTCACATTCACAATAGACAAGTTTCTCCAACTGATAATGTTGAATGAGCTCAAAGACATTAGGACAATGATCATAGAAGAAATGTCGGTCAATCAACCAAGCTGGAAAAAGTTTGAATTTGTTCGTGTTGAATGCGTGTTGGAGAGAAACACTTGGAAAACAAGAGTCGGTTGGCAGTTGAAGGCGAGATGAACCCTCAACGGACTCAATTTGATTTTACTTCTTTCAAAGGATAATGAACGATGTATGCACCAACAATTCATGAATAACAATGACATTATGATGTATGATGCATGAATGGAATGCAAACACTAATTGATTAGCAAAGCTAACACATAATAATCATTGAAACAAGAGAGATTATGGTTTAGGGCTTTACTTTGGTGCCATTTGATACTCAAGGATGTGAGTATGGTCTTGAAGAGAAGGTCAGGCTGGCACGAGTTTGGCAGAGAAAAAGTTGTCGCTAGAAACAAACCTTCACCAAACGAACCCTAGCTCTGCGGACGAGGGAGCAACGATTGAGAAATGGTGAAGGAGAGTGACAGGAACCCTAAATAAACTAGTTCTAGGGCTTACCGAGACAAGAAGATCATCGGAGGAAACACCGGAGAGAACGCTGGAGAAGAAAGGGAACAGGCGACACAAACGACAAGAGAGTCGGAGGATTAGGGCTTGAGAGAGAATCGAGTGTATGAATCGATTAATTAGGGCACAAGGTTTAAAATCGCACCTACCAATTGATTGGTGAAATCCACCAATCAATTGGTGTGTCTTAATCGATTGGTACAATCGCTTCAGTGCGGTTTTGTGCCCGGGGAAATTCACCACCAATTGATTAAACCAATCGATTAGTATAGCCGAATCGATCACCTACGAGGTTCTTTGCTCATGAAAATTCACCATCAATCGATTGGTATAGCCGAGTTGATCAATGTGATTGATTCTACGAGGTTCTGTACTTGGGAAATTTACTCCCAATCGATTGACCCAATAGATTAGGATCCTCTTTGTGGTAAGCCTTAATCGATTATCGATTCCTCCAATCGATTCGGAACCTCTTTGTGAGAAACCACATAATCACCAATCAATTGCTTCAATTGATTGGTGTGGCTCAATTGAACGACGCGATCAATTCAGCTCGGTTCTGTGGCTTAAATGAAATTACCAATCGATTGATAACTGTCACCAATCGATTAATATTACCAATAAAGTTTGATAAACCCCATTTTAATCCCATTTTGTGCCAATTTTCAAGGGTAATGACTTTAAAAATGTGTATGAAGTGTAGCCCTGACGGATATGTCAAGTCAAGTATGTTGAAATGGTTGATTATGTTTTTCTTTCGTCGAAATGTCCAATCATGATCTTCAGACCAAATACACATTAGTTATGTATTGATCTTCCCCATGATTAGTCAAGTCAATGATTCATAAAAGATTTTAACCTTCTTACTCAAAGTAATGCATCATAATAAACATTATGACCAAGAAGATTGTCCCTAACATCTCACTCCCATCTAGATATATGAAAAACACAATCAAGGTAAATCTTATGTTCTTGTGAGATGCAATTTGAAGGTAAAATGAATTATGATGAATTTCATTCTTGAAGTGATCATGAAGGGTTGTTTGTTTATTCAACAAAGCACATTTTCAATTCCCTTCGTAAATAACCAAATTCAGTTTCGGGGAGTGGTTTAGTGAAAATATTGGCTAAGTTGAATCTGAACTCAATATAATTAAGGACAATATCACCTCTAGCCATATGATCTCGAATAAAATAATGTTTTACCTCAATATACTTTGTTCTTGACTAATGAATTGAATTTTTGATCAAGTTTATGGTACTCACATTATCACAAAGGACTTATACATTTTTGTAAATGAGTTTATAGTCCTCTAAAGTGTGAGTCATCCATAACAATTGTGATACACACTTTCTCATAGCGATATATTCAGCTTCAGTTGTGGAGAGTGCTACACAATATTATTTTTGACTTGACCAACTAACTAAAGAAGATCCTAGAAATTGACATCCCCACTAGTTCTTTTTCAATCCAATTTGCACCTGACATAATCGAAATCAAAGTATCCCATAAGAACAAAAGTTTTGGTTCTAGGATACCAAAGACCTACATTTGGAGTTTGCTTTAGGTATCAAATGATTCGTTTGACGACACATAAGTATAACTTCTTGGCACAAGATTGATATCTTGCACATATACCCACAATGAACAAGATATCGGGTCTACTAGCCGTGAGATAAAGAAGACTACCTATAGCACTACAATACAATTTTGGATCAACTTCTTTGTCTTCAAGATCATTATCTAGTTTTGTGTTAATGCCATAGGAGTAGATATTTCTTTGGCATTTTCATTCTAAAGTTCTTGAAGATTCCTTTTACATATTTAGATTGATGAATGTATATTCCTTCTTTTGTTTGTTTAATTTGTAATCCTAGGAAAAATGTCAACTCACCAACCAAACTCATTTCAAATTCACTTTCCATGTGATTTATGAACTCATTTAGATAATCTTTATTTGTGGAACCACAAAGAATATAATCCACATACACTTGGGCCACAAAAATATCATCTCTACTATTTTTCAGAAATAATGTAGGATCAATTTGTCCTCTATGAAATCCTTTAGATACTAGGAATATTGACAATCGTTCATACCAAGCACGAGGTACTTGTTTGAGCTCATATAAGGCCTTTTTAAGCTTATACACATGGTTTGAAAAATCTAAATTTTCAAACCTCGGTGGTTGCTCAACATAAACTTCTTCCTTGAAAAAACAAGTTTAAAATGCTGATTTCACATCCATTTGATACAATTATACCCTTTGTAAGCAGTGAATGCTAACATCATTCTAATAGACTCCAATCGAGCTATGAGTGCATATGTTTCATCATAATCTAACCCTTCTACTTGATTAAAGCCTCTAGCAACCAATCTAACTTTGTTTCTCATAACTACTCCCTTATCATCAAGTTTATTCCGAAAAACCCACTCTATGTCAATAATTGAGTTCTCTTCCGATTTAGGAATTAAATCCCAAACTTGACTTCTCTCAAATTGAGCCAATTCGTCTTGCATTGCTAAAATCCAATCCGGATCAAGCAATGCATCATCAATTATTTTTGGTTCAATTTGGGAGATCAATGCTATTTAACTTTCTTCATCTCGAAAATCTGATCGATTCTCACTCCTTGTGTAATATCTCCCATGACTTGATCTAAGAGATGATTAACATTTGTCCTAGTAGATCTTGGTTCTTGAGTTATGGTGATTACATTCTCAAGCGGTGACTCTTCTATTCTTTTACTCTCATTCTCTTGGTTTTCTTTCCCTTGATTATTTCCCTCATTTAATGTTAATTTTTCTAATTCAACATCGGTTATTTTAGTGGGATTCGAAGATGAATTTTCTTCAAAAATAACATTTAGAGATTCTTCAACTATTTTGGATCTTTTATTGTAAGCTCTATAGGTTTTACTATAATTTGAGTACCCTAAAAGAATACCCTCATCCGCATTAGCGGAGAATTTTCCTAAGTGATCTTTAGTGTTTAGAATGTATACTTTACATCCAAACCTCTAAGATGTTTAATTGTGGGTGATTTTTCAAACTATAACTCATGTGGTGTTTTATCAAAAAACCTATGTATTAGGATTCGATTTTGCACATAACATGCCATATTTATTGCTTTGGCCCATAGGTAGCTATGAAGTGAATATTCATTCAACATGCTCCTAGCGGCCTCTTGTAAAACTCGATTCTTTCTCTTGACAACTTCATTTTGTTGATGTGTCCTAAGGGTAAAAAAGTCATGTTTATATCCATTTTGTGAACAAAAATTAGCAAATCTATCATTTTCAAAATCACCTCCATGATCACTTTTTAATCGATTTATTTTCATATTTTTCTCATTTTCTACTCTTCTACAAAAAATAATGAATGTTTCTAAGGTATGATCCTTATGTTTCAAGAAAAACACCAAAGTGTATCTAGTAAAATCATCTATCATAACTAAGCAATATCTACTATCAAACAATTCCATGTGTAGTAGTTCTAATGCGGTAGATGTACTAAAAATAGTTTTATCTTTATGGATAGCTTTGATTTGCTTACCCATTTGACATGCATCACACAATTCATCTTTTTGGAACTTCAACTTTGGCAATTCTTGCACCAACTCTTTCTTCAATAATCGTTTGATGTTCCTCATGTTGGTGTGGGCAAGTCTTCAGTGTCAAAGCCAAGTCTCTTATTCTTTGGACATGAAACACTTAGCAAACACATTAGTAGCACCAAATAATTTAACTTGATAAATATTTTCCTTTCTACAACCTATGAGCATGGTAGTGTTTAGTTCACTATGCTTGATTAGACATTGAGATGAGTTAAACTCAACTCTATATCTCGAATCATATAGTTAACTAACACTTAAAAGATTGATGGTCATACTTTTTACTAATAAGACATTTTTTATCATGAATTATTTAGAAATTTGAATGTCTCCTATTCCTATAACCTTAAGTTCATCACTATTACCAAAGAAAACAGTACCTTTATTTTTGTTCTAAAGTGATGAGAACTTTGATGAGTCCCCCGTTATGTGCTTAGATCATCCGCTATCTATAAACCATGTTATTGGATGCTCCCTCTTGGCGCATGCCTGTTCAAACACCATAAACTAAATATTTTGGTACCCAAATTTTGGGTCCAGTAGCATTAACAACATATTGCTTGGGTACCCAAGCTTGCACAATTTTAACTTTAGAAAAATGATTTCTGCTAATTAAGGATATAAATTTTACTTCTTGTGTTTTGGTTTGTACCATAATCCTGCTTTGTTATAAATATCCTGTTGACCTCCTAAAATCATATCCAAATATTTATAACTTAAAGTAAACTTTTTTAATGCATTTCTAAGATCATCTACTTGCAATTTTAAGGATGCATTTTTATTCTTGAGCTCATCAAATTGATTAGTGGTTTTTTCATGAAGCATGCAAGTTTCACATGGCACAAAATCAACTTTAAATAACTTCAGTTCATTGTGTAGCTCTTTAACTTTACCTTTTGATTTAGATAATGCATTTATTAAGCATGCAACGGTAGAATATAACTTATCTAATTTTGGAGAGGTTACCTCGTCATCACTAGATGATGATTCGCTTGAGGACTCCACATTTTTTCCATTTTTTCATCCTCACTACTGTCAACATTATCCAATGTCATGAGTGCTAAGTGTCTTGAAGTTTTTCTCTTATTTTCTTCTTCCGATGAGTTGGAAGATGAGTCATCCCACGTAGCCTTCAAGGCCTTCTTTTTCTTTGACTTATCATCTTGTTTCTTCAGTCCGGACAATCGGCTTTGTAGTGCTCTTTCCTGTTGCACTCATAATAAACTATAGTAGATTTTGGTTTTGATCTTACCAAAAACTTATCCTTTCTTTTGTTGTCGCTGAACATCTTCTTAACATCCTTCTTGTTGAACTTTCTATAGCATCTCATCATTCATCTTCCGAACAAAGTTTGCCAACTCATTGGATGATAGCTCATCGTCACTATCACTATCTTGTTTAGATATGGAGGATGACTCTTCCTTCTTCTTTTCTTTGTTTTTCTTCTTGCTCTTTTCACCTACAACCAAGGCTTTACCTTTCTCCTTATGTCTTACATTGGCTTGCTCATGTAATTCAAATTCGCAAAATAATTCATCTAGCTTAACAATTGACAAATCTCTTGAAACCTTATAGGCATCAACCATTGATGACTATAGTGAGTTTCTTGGGAAAGATTTAAGTGCACACCTAATAATATCTCTATTCTCTACCTTTTCTCCGATGGCGTGAAGTCCATTCAACAACTCCTTAAACCTTCCGTGAAGTTGACTCATGGTTTCACCTTCTCTTATTACAAAATTCTGCATTTGGTTCATGAGAAGACCCCTCTTTGCAATTATAGAGTCCTTGGTGCCTTCTTTGAGATCAATCAACTTATCCCATAGTTCCTTGGCATTGTTGAATGGATCAACCTTGATTAATTGCTTCGAGCTCAGTCCACACTGCAGTGTAACTACCACTTTGGCATTTGCTTGCGATTTTCATTTTTGATTTGCAGACCATTTTGTGCACTCTAATACTTTGTCATCTTCATATTTTGGCTCAGAAAAGCACTGAGTTATGGAGAACCACATATCTACTTTAGTTATAAGATAATACTCCATGCAGCTCTTCAATAAGCAAAGTTGCTTCCTTCGAAGTATGGTGACTATGTAGTGTTGTGACCCTCCTTCAAAGACATCTTATTGTTCTAAGCTTGACTTCTTTGGATGTGAGTCCTCCAAAGCAATTGATCTCTGATACCACTTGTTAGGACCTTGTGAGCTAGAGGGGGGAATTGAATATCTCAAATTGCTTCTTGGTTGAGATTGTGCAGCGGAAACTTCCAAGCGAAACAAGCACTGCACACACAATGCTAACTCGGATGATTTTACTTGGAATTTATCTTCTTGAGGCGGCTAATCCAAATGTCCACTCCTCACTGTTCACTTCCACTAAACCTTCTCCTTTTTGGACCAAAATCAAAGGCGGAGAAACCTTCTTATAGCAAAATTACAAAGTATGCAAATGAAATAGCAACAAGGGAGAAGTAAAGAGGAGATTACAAGTTTTGGCTAGTTCTCCTTCTCTCAGTTGCTTGAAGATCTTCTAGATGAAAGCTTGACATTGAAGATGAGCAAAAGAATTGCAATGGAATAGTAGAATAGTAGTCTCTTTTCATGCCCTAAGCTCCCTTTTAAACACATCAGAATCAGGTTATTTCTCTATTTTTTGTCGCCACCAATAGATTGACATAAACAAATCAATCGATTGTTGACTGTTTGACTATCCGTTGAACGATCACTGACTTTGGATTGATGGCTAAGATTATTCTATTTTGAATCCAAATCAAATAGAGGGCATTACCAATCGATTGGTAATGCTTGATCGATTGGCCAATCAATTTGGCAGCCTTCTGTTTCCTCATGAAACTTCTGCCAATTTATTGACATTGCTGAATCGATTGGTCAATTGATTTGATAGACTTCTGTTCACTCGATAAACCTCTGCCAATCGATTGACAACACTGAATTGATTAGCCAATCAATTTGGCAAATTTCTATTCGCTCGAAGAAACCTTTGCCAATCAATTACGCAAATCTATCGGCAGTGCCTAATCGATTTGGGAAGCTTCTATGTGCTCGGAATTGGTTACCAATCGACTGAAAATCCATACCAATCGATTGATACACCACTTGCCTAAACCCAAAATTCTGAGTTTGCACCAATCGATTGCGCCAATCGATTGGTGTTACAAAAACTTGAATTGAGATGAGGTTTTAGGGTTTTAGCTCGCCAATCAATTAGTATAACTTACCAATCGATTGATGAACCCTAAAATAGGGTTTTCTATTTCTAAACCCTCAAGCACATACTCCCCTTCAATGTACCAAGCGATCTCAATTACCTTATACCAGATGAACCTCATGTTCCCTAGACTTTGTGCCTGGAGCTTCCTCATCTCCGGGTCTTCATCTACCCTTGCATCCGATCTCGCGATCTGCTTGGGTTTCTACCTTTTGCCAAGAATTCGGTCCTTGACTTTCTTGGACTTTCATTGCCTTGCATATGGTCTTCCGACCTACATGGACTTCTTCTTGCCAAGAATCCGACCCTCGACCTTCTTAGACTTTTCTTGCCTTGCATCCGGTCTTTCGACCTGTACAGAATTCTTCTTGCCAAGAACCCGATTCTTGATCTTCTTGGACTTTCCTTGCCTTGCATCCGGTCTTTCGACCTGCACGACCTTTTTCTTGCCAAGAATTTGACCCTCGACCTTCTTGGACTATCCTTATCTTGCACACTCATAACTCAAGTGAGATCCAACTAATTAACCTAAACTTAAATAATTGTCAATCATTGAAACTTCTCATTCAGGGCCTGATTGTTGTTATATTTGAGTGGTGTCTTAAGACAATCGTCTTATAATTTGTACTTATTTATTGGATGAATAAAGTTCACTAATTGAGTATACATTTTCTATGTGCATGATTGGATCTTAAACTCAGTTATTGAAAGTCCACAATACAATTCATAGCATGAGAGAACTTGTGATTGAATCACAACTAGTGAGCATCTCTACATATGTAATTATGAATGTATTGAACTATCCATAGTCGATGAATTGATGAGTTTAGACATCATCGATTCTGTGAGACTAGCACGGGTTATACTCCTTGGCTTGTCCAAGTAGTCGCTCCTCACCGACTGGAGATACTAGAATGTCGAGAGTTAAACATGGATGCTAGTTATTAGTAACTAATTCATTGGAGTGACCTGCCATGAGACTTCATATAGTTCTCTACATATATAAATATGTCAATGAAGATCTCATTGTAGTTTAAGTGCGAGTTTCCTTCAACTTGAGGTATTCAAGTCATCTTGTTCATGGAGACTTATACTTTGACATCTTAAGCAAGCATCTCCGAGGAGGTGTG
>JBBUKS010000029.1:6913641-6930957 GCA_038050645.1 Hedychium gardnerianum
GTGGACAAACTAAAAAATTTATAGACAGGTACAAGCACACATTGGGTAGTGATTTGCTTTTGACATCTTATATTCATCTCATGCCTGTGCATCATTCATCATTGTACTGGCAGACATATGTTTGAGATAACAATACAAGTTGCAATTGGATCAAAAATTATTGCAAGGGAGACGTAAGTTTCATAATCTCTTCCTATCTTCTTAATTCAGCTTGATGTATTATATGCTTGGAAGGGCATACTGCAGCGTTTTTTCTATAGTACTATGCTATTCCTACTAGTCATGCTTCTCACATGTGGGTCTCTTGAACTTACATCCATCTGTGTCATGATCCAGCACCAGCTTTCATGGTGAAAATTGCTCACTAAGATTGCTGAAATTAGTGCTAATAATATTCTATTATTGTTTTTCTTATTTTTTGCATGTATGCTCTTTAATCAAACTGGATTTTTCTTTAAAAACAACTAAAACTATGTTATTGGAACTCTAGCTATATTGCTCTTCTCCCACAAGCGATCTCTATGTAAACTCTATTTGGTAGAAACATCCAAGTCATTCAAAATTTAAAACTTCTCTTTTGTCTCCCTCTAGCCTTCATGGTTTTTAATTTAATCAATTCAACTTTTGAAATTATCACTTGATCATGTCTTTGAACTCATTCACATCATCTTTAATATGCTTTCTTATTTAATCATTTATCATCTATATAGTCAATGTTTTATCGGGCACTATAAAACATTGTTTACTTCATCTCATAACCCTGCACTTCCATCCCAAAAAATAGTCATCCCTATTGTGTTAATTTTTTTATGTATTGTTTCTTAGTTGTCCAATATTCTAATCCATGAAGCATGATTGGTTATATCATCGTCGATCTTCATGCACATTTCTTCTAGATTAAGCAGCACACAATAATGCTAATTAAGGTTCATTTTTTAAAAGTTGTAGACTTTGTAAATGTTTGATTTACTAGATTATGTTATTTTAGGTAGATTTAAAGTGGTAATTGTTTTGGTTAGGGACTATAGTGTAATTCAGTAGAAGTTCAAATTAATTCAAATTTAGTTTGTAACTTGATTTGTCTTTAGAGCGTTTAAGTTGGAATCTCTAAAAGGAAAATTGGAAAATTATCATCATTTATGAATAACTTTTCTATTTGTGAGTTTTGTTCTCTATCAAAGATTGTTTATTTTTTTTTGTGTGAGATTACTTGTCCTTGTCTTGCATGAATTGTTATTAAAGCTAGTTTCCTAATTCAGCGTTTATTACAAGCTGCTCTTTGGTGTTGTTCCTGCATTCTTTAACATCCAAACACCCTGTTAATCACTGTCTCCTCCATGTCACTTCATCTACTCTTTTCGACAACTTTGCTGCTCTAAGCTTTATTCACGTATTCCCACCAACCCACCATAGCATGAATTCTTTTCGACAACTTTGCTGCTCTAAGCTTTATTCACGTATTCCCACCAACCCACCATAGCATGAATTCAGTGTTTATTCATGTAGTCCCACCAATCTACTCTTTTGCACAACCCTGCATTGACTCCTTCTGCCAGTTCCAATTTCATATATCCGTAGAGGTGATTCTCATTTTCTACTGCAAAACTGACATCAAAAGGACCCTCCTATTGGTCTAAAACCGTGTCCACCCTTCCCTAAGCTTCCTTCACCTTTACGCATGTAGCCATTTACCACCACTCCTATAGTGCCACTTGATCCATAGTACCGTCACCCACTTTGACTTTTGCTAAACCACCATTGCTTGACTTCTCCCTGCAGCTGGCTGCCATCTAACGGAAAAACTCTTCCTGCTTTCTCTGTCAAAACAACTCCTTCCTTACTGGTGTCTCCATCTAACAGTTCTCTTATAAATGTTGCCTCTTGTCATCTTGAATAGCCAAAGATAAGTCACCTCCCATTCGCTTCCGCTAATGCCTATCCAATGGCCTTTTGCGTGGCCTCATTGTGGCATGGCCTCCCTTGTCGTATGTGATTCCTTCAATGACCAGCTCTTATCCAATGTCGCCTTGACTTCAAGGTATCCAATATCTTTTACCATGCGCTCTAGCCATACTGGTTCGTAGATGAGGTGAAGCATAGTGCATGCTGCACCACCAAGGAACGTGATTCTCTCAGATTTCCCAGTTTACAACCAATGCACTAGGAACACATGCTTAAGGACATCTCAGATATTTACATGCCATTCTCTGACAATGCTTAGCAGCGACACCCTTGGAAGACTCAGTAAGATATATATTGTGGGTCGACTTAAGCTAAGTTAAAAGCAACAATTAGTTGGAAAAAAAGAGAACAAAGGCTTATTGCAAAGCAAACTTTACAAGGTAGATTCGGGATTCACTATAAGGCCATCCAGCTTTGGTGCAAGGCAAAAATATAAAATTGCAAGATAAATTTTTTTGCTCTTTATGATCGAGACTTGGGCATGGTGGGATCAATAGAAAATCCACTTGCACTATCTCAATAAAATAAAGAGCAAAGGCTTAAACAGTAACCCAGTTCACTGAAGGAGAGAGAAGAAGACGATTCGATGGGATCGGCTATAAGGTTTCATATCTAGTGCAATTCTTATTGCAAAGCAAAGTTTACAAGGTAGATTTGGGATCCACTAGAAGGCCATTCAGATTTGGTGCAAGGCAAAAGTGTAAAATTGCAAAAGTAAAATATTTGTTCTTGAATATTGAGACTCGGGCATGGCAAGATCAGTAGCAAATCGATTTGCACTATCTCAATAAAATCACATCCTCTCTTTTGAAAATTACTTTCGCTTGATATGTTGGATAATTTTTTTTTTTGCATTTAATTAAATTTTTATCAGAAGATTTTTGTACATATCATGTGTACTCTGTTTAAAAAATATTTTATCATGCATAATTTCTTTACTTTTGCCCTAGTTTAATGATCATCTATCATATTTTAGTCCATAATATAAAACTCATTATTCCGTGAGTTTCGGACAGGAACATTCATAAAAAAAAAACTCCATTGTTCTTAGTTTATTACAATTCATGATAAAATGAGAGAAAATAGATTGAGGTGCTGGGAATATTTTAAAAGGTGAACAATAGATTCTATATTTAATTGAGTTGAATAGATTAAATTGGAAGGATTAAGGGATGGTGGCAAAATATTCTAATTATTATAATAAAAAATTATTCAGTTAGTTTGGATACGGCTAGTTGATGAGAATCAAACAGACATCTACTTAAAGACTTCATTGTAGCCAATAGTGATGAGATCATTATGTCAGTAGGGATATCAACTCCATCATAACTGACGGATGAAATAATCATGTCTGTAGGGGTATCTATAATCACTAGCCATCACTCAAGCTGTCTGTCTTCCATAGTAATTTTTAATTGTGTTTTGCGATTAATCCTTTTTACATATAACTGCTTGATTGTTTGCATCTTATTTCAGCCTTTCAGCAATGAGAAAGAATGTCCTAGCGAAGTGCTATGGTGGGGATATCACCCGTAAGAAGAAACTTCTGGAGAAACAGAAGGAAGGAAAAAAGCGCATGAAGCGTGTGGGATCTGTTGACATACCACAAGAGGCATTCCATGAGCTCTTGAAGACCTCTTGAGCATAAGATAGAGGCATTGTGGTATGTAATTATCATTATTTAGAATTTTGAAGGATTTGCTGCTTATTTATTTTGCCATCATCTTTCCGTTATACAGTTTGTTATTTTTATTTTGGTCTTAAAGCTTGGTTTTGGTTGAACTGGATCCTGGATAAAGCCATTCTATTATGTTGCCCTAATCAGACAAGTTGAGCTCATATTAGCTTCTGATTCTGTGGAAACTCAGATCTCAGATCAGTGTTTCAATTGCCGTTTGTTGCTGAAGTACCATATGTTTGCTTCTGGAAGTGTTATTAGGTTCATTAGTTGTATGTTAGCGAGTTTAGTTTCACATTAGATTTGAGATATAGGGGTTTATGTGAAGTCCTATAAAAATATGATGTGAAAATTCTTTTTAGTAATTACAAAATTTTGTTCATATCTCTGTTGATATTATATGGTCTTTCTAGGATTAAGGTTTGATTTTTCAATCCCTTAGGAGAGGCAATAAGCTAATATGATGATGCAGCCTCCCCTCTTCATCATTGTAAAATCCTAATTTCTCCCGCCCCTCCCCGTTTCCCTGACCAGCCAGCTCTTCTACTGCCTTCTTAAAGTTCATGAGGGCCTGGACACGCAGGCGATGCTTACACCATGCCATTGTGTTGAGGTCCCTGCCTTGCTGTAGAAGGTAGTGGTGGGGCTGATGACTGCCACCATGCTATTGATTCTGGAATGACAGATGTGATTCCGCTCAAGATCTCCTCTTTCATGAACTTTCTGCTCAACATTGTTGTTGGGGCTGTCGTTCTTAGAGCAATCAGACATGCTACATAATCTGTGTACCTTCCCCAACCTGACTTCGTGTAGAACCCTATCATCCATGTGCACTGGCTTTATCAAGCAAAACAGGACCTGCACTCTGAAAAAATACTTCATACAACAGTAGTGAGCTATATGATTGAGTATTTATTTATTTATTTAAAAGAAAAAGGAGGGAGACCAAACAATACTGAGAAACAAAAGAGAGATTAGGAAGAAAATAGATAAAAAAGTGGAGCTTGTAGATTTGCAAAAAATAAAATGAAGAATGCATGAGAAGGGAAAGACAAATAGTTGAAAATGATCAGATATTAAGTTTTTTCCTCCTTTCTTTCATGTTGAGGAACCATTAAGTCTAGCTCATTTTCATTTTTATGTGCATAATTAAAGAGGGAATTAGTTATTGTTATCCTTTCTAGCACAATTGTCTCCCAACATTCTCTCCTCTTGCTCTCAGAAGATAATTGGAATGCCGGTCTCACTAATTCTTGTAACACATCAGTGCCTTCTTCAGTTATAAATTTGAAAATATGTGACTTTGCCTCTCTTTCAATATCCTTTTTTGTGTGTCAAGTAGATGCCAGATTTGACACATTTTGCTGCCCGAGATCTTCATCCCTAGGAGGAATATCGTCCTTTAGGTCCTTTACTCAGTCTCTCTTGTTATTAATTCATCATCTCAAGAGCAGATGCTAGAACTTTAATCTATCTATTTTACAAATTATCATTGCTTCCTTTCAAACTTCAAAATCCCATGTAATCTTCAGATTGATTTGAAGGAAGAAAGATTTTATCAAGTCTTCTGAAGATTCAGTCCAGCCGTCAATCCAGGGCATCACGTCGTTAAGCTTCTCAATTGCAGTATTTCTTCTGCCATTTTCATTATCATCAGTCTCTTGGTCATTTTCTCTCTCTTTTTTTGTAAGATCTTGTTAAGTTTAACAAGCTCGATCGGAATAATATTTATTTTATTGGTGAGAGGGAGTATTAGAATTATTTGGTTCATTAGTCTCAGATTTTTTTGCATGTGCTTTTCCAGGTAATCCTTTTGTATTCGAAGGAGTTCATATAAGTCCTCGAGATATTCAAATGACATGTTTGTTGTTTCCTTTTCAGCAACTGTACAAAAGATTTCAAATGACGACGCTTGGATGCGAAGATCCTGCTATGGAGATGCAACCGAAGAATATTAGGCAGAGGCAATCAAACCAGCATACTTTGCTCAATTTTTCTGTAAACACTCTTTATTGCGATTTGAGTTTCTGGTTCTCCAGGATCCCTGACGGCCTAGCAAAGAGCCAAATTTCCTGTACGACTTAAAGAAATAATAAATCAAGCTTCCATGAACAAGTGCACGAACCCTAAACCCTGACTTGTAATTTCTATAATAAATTATTTTGGTGGGAAGTGTAGTTCCCTATCCGAGTGTTATTGAATTGAAATTGTATCTATTGGCCATATATATAGAGTACAAGGCAAATGTCTGGCCCTATAGTGTTGTTTGGTTCCACACAATGGTAACTGAGGATGATTTTGTATCTTAATACAAGTTTTGATTAACCGGGACTCCTTTGATCATTTATTTTTGAATTTTTTTAATGAACAGTTGGTTTAAGAAGGTTGAATAGTTTGTTGTGAATATTTTTTAAATTATTTTGATAGCCGATGAAATTATTTTGTGAGGTCGGATCGGTATATATAATTAAGATTAATCGATGTAAGTTGAATATTTGATGATAATTAAAAATATAATATTAGTGGTTTTATTATTTAATAACATAAATGGATTTGATTAAAATATAATTAAAGAAAAATCTAAATGAATGATGTGAATTAATTTATTAATAAAAAATTAATTTATTTTTGAGCCTTGGAATATGAGATTGTTTATTCCAAAGATGAGTAAAGATTCATTTCAATTTGGTTTGCTGTTTTGCAACTAAGGAGCTATATTAAACATCCCCTAACGTAGGATGAAAGAAAATTAATACATAAATTTAGTATAATTCACATGTATATTTATATTTAAAATCGAGTACAGCATTTTATTTTTTAAAATTTAATATAAAATTTCGAAAATATATTAAAAATAAAATACTGTTTAAAATTACTGTTACTAAAAAATTAACGTGAAACATTTATAGCATTTAATTAATTTAGCAGAGTGAGAAGATGCAATTTAGTACAACATTAATTTTTTTTAGTAATAATCAAATGAAAATTTATTGGGCATTAAATTTTAATATATTTTATAAATATAATGTTAGATTTGAAAAAAGATAAAGTGTTGAGATTATTTAAGAAATAAAAATGTTAATACTAAATTTTTATTTTGATAGTTTGATTGAAGGTAAAATTTTAAAATTAAAATCTTAGTAACAAATTTTAAAGTAGTTATCATTTAAACGTGCTTGTGATCATGTAGTTTAATTATATATGATTATTAATTATTTGGTTAGAACACGGCGACTAACTTATGTGCATCCACTAATAATGCGATTAGGCTATTCATGGCACCCGGATTATCTTTTGAATATTCACTTTTTTAATATTAAACTAACATTCCATCCATTTTCTATTATATGAAATATTCTTCTTTACCGGTTAGTCTAACTACAAAAGTTGATAA
The DNA here is from genome assembly GCA_038050645.1 of Hedychium gardnerianum. NCBI lineage: Eukaryota > Viridiplantae > Streptophyta > Magnoliopsida > Zingiberales > Zingiberaceae > Hedychium > Hedychium gardnerianum. Next base: position 6,920,676 of record JBBUKS010000029.1, read on the forward strand.
ATTAATTTAACAGTGAAATTAGACCGGTTGCTTAACTCACAAAAGTTGAATTGCTATTTCAAATTCGCTCCAATTCAGCTTGCCTTTATTCATCGATCATCTCCATCGTTCATCGTGTTTTCGACTTCTTGCTCTCCTTTCACTAGATTCTAATGAAAACTTCTTCAATTCAAGGTATGATTTAGGGTTTAGGATTTTATCACAGAGATGCTGAAGTCAATATAACGATTTGTCGACTCTAAAACTAGTACATTGACAATCAAAACTTTTATTAAGATTTTAAGTATTTGCAGCTTAGAATTTTTATAACTTTAAGATTTAAGATTTTTAACCTATTTCACTAGAAACTTGAAAGTATTTTTGCTTTAATAATGCCAGGATGTAGTAGTTATGGTTATAACTACTATAATGTCATAAATAAATATAATTATTTATTTATTGCCACAATAAATAAATAATTATATTTTTTAATCAAAGACATGTTATAGTAGTGGTAAAAAGCGAAACGCTCGTCCCTAACGTCTATATAAATTCGTCTCAGGACTAATACGAAGAAGGTAAATTACGAATGTCTATTAGCTCGAATAATGACCAGTATATGAAGGATAATGCATAGTGGATGACATGTCATAGCAATTATAATAGTAATGGCTACATGTTATAATAATTGTGTATAATAGTAATAACCTATTTATATCACATTATTGTATTTTATAGAGTTTATGAGGTTGGTTTATGCATTAGAAACTCTTACGCTAATAAGATTTGCATCTTGAATTGAGTTCGAAAGTTCTCTAATCAACAACTCATGATAGCAATTATGATAGTAATTGCTACACGTTATAACAGTTATGATCATAATTATTACCATCTAAAAGTTGATACGTATTTATATCAAATGGTTGTGTTCTATAGAATTTAGGTGGTTAATTTATGCACTAAAAATCAAACTTAAATGAGATCTCCACCTTAAATTGAGTTCAGAAGTTCTCTAGTCAATAACACAACGTAATATAATAGCGGCTACATTAATCTCAACATTGGCCTGTGGTTGTTCTCTATGGATTTCAGGCGGGTTGATTTATGCACGAGATACCTTTTCCCAAATGAGATTTGCATCTTCGATTGAGATTCAATAAGATCATTAAAAAAAAAAAAACTATCTAGATTTGTGAGATTAAATTAAAAAATGGCATGGGTCGGATCGTAAGTAATTCGAACTTCTCATACGTACGAACTCTCGTTTAGGAGCTTCACTAATGCGATGCATGAATTCATGATGTTTAAAATGAATCAAACAGAGGAAAGTTAACATCCATTCCATTTCAATTGAATCCATCCAATTCAATTTATTATTAATTTATTCCAAGCATCAATGAATAATCTCCAGTAACACTATCATAAATCATTAAATCCTATTTGTATTCGTCGTAGATATTTAATTAGAACAGGAATTGGGAGGCGAGCAGGGACGAGAGAGCGAGGAGCGCCAAGGATGGAGCCCAACCGGCGGCCGAGCTTGGCACCTGACTATTAGGGCCGGGCGCCGACGGCACAGTACTGCCGCCGCCGCCCGTTGCAGGAACAGTAGGAGGCGCCGCGGCGGCCGCGGGAGTGGAGGCAGAGGAGGAGGTGACGGTGACAGCAAGCCTCTGGCCATTCTGGCAGTGGTTGGGGAACCCGCAGATGTAGTAGTGCATGCCGGCGGTGGCGAGGGGCAAGCTGGCGGGGCTGGTCGTGTTGGTCGACCCGTTGGCAGTGGAGCAGGAGTTGAAGCTCGCCATCGGCACTTCCACCACGTCGTGCTGCGCGCTCACAAAATTGAACACTGCGAGGACGAATTAAATCGTGAGCAATTTAATTTGCATCGATCGATCGATCGAAATCGAGTAGTAGTTTTTGCACCGGCGACTCTCATTTAATTACCTAAGGTGTCGCCGACGGCGAAGGTCTGCGAGGAAGCCCAATCGGAGTAGAAACTGCCGTTGGGAGGTATCGTCCACCCGGTGCTGCCGCCGACGACGTGAGTGGTGGCTGCGGCGAAGACAGAGAAGAAGCTGGCGGCCACCAAGACGAGCCCGGCAATGGTCAATGACGTCGCTCGTTTCGCCATTTCTGTGCTCTGATATCGGCAACCTCCTGCTTCCTCTGTTTCTATACTGATTTGCTTGCCTTCAGTTCCGGTTACGATAGCTATTTATAGATATGGAAGTTGGGAAATCGACTACTTTTCCGCCCGTTGACTCCGTCTCTCTCTGGTTTGACTTTGACTTGGAGTATGAACTGTGAACGCGTGCCGCGTTTACCGGCGGGTTTGACAAGTTGTTGTCGCGGCGGCGATCAATGAAGTTGGTGGTTCTTCTCAGTTTGACTCATTCGAAAAATCCTCATTAATTTTGCTTGATCTTCTAGAAAATAAAGAAAGTTGGTTTGACTACTGACGAAGCACAAATGAATGATGAGAATTCGTCAATCAGCCCCAAATCATCGTAATGCTCTATTTTGACTTTTAAAACGAACGACAAGGTAATTTTTTTTTTGTTAGAATAAGTCAAAAGCGTCTTATTTTTTTTTTAATTGACATCAAGTTGAATAATTCTAAGATCATTAAAATAAATTAAAAAATATTTATAATGAATAATTCATTAATTTAGTATTTTTAGATTAATCATTTATTAAATTTTTTTTTATCAAAATTAAAATTCAATTCTTAAATATTTAAAAAATATAAAAAATATTTTATCACTACACCATTACCCCGGTGGTATCCTATTCTTTTTCAAATCATCAAAAATAAAAACACCTCATTGTACTTTTTAATAAAAAGTAGTTGGTATAATGAAAATTTAATTTATTCATCTAATATTCATGTAATAAGAAATTATTATATGTTGTAATATGTATTATAATTATGATTTTATTGTTATTATAATATATTTAACTGATTTAGAATTTATATAAAAAATAATAATAAAAATAGTATCGAGGACAGAATTGAGAAAATGTGTGTCATTTTGATTAAAAAACAAAATGGGGTGTCCTGTTTTGGAAACCCGTTTTTTTATTTTTGGCCTAATTTATTTGATTAAAACGCTAAATTATTTAAGTTTTTGATTTGATTGAAATGCCTAATTTAATGGAGGTCAGACCAAGTGCCCCCTCCACCTGCCTAACTCGCCATCTCCTCTCCAATTTTCAAAGAACGCGTTAACTTGTTGATCAGGCTTTTCTCACAGGAAGCAAATTTGAAGAGGAGAAAGTGTATTATGTTTTGGCTTTTCCTCCGATCCAGTAGTTTCCCACTTGGGTCAACGCGTTTAGGATCGCCAATTAGTTAGGTCTGAAGCACAAGCACTCGGCCAACCATTTGATTTAATTTTCCAGCCGAAATAGAGTCTTCAATTCTTTGTAATTTTGGTTGAATATGAATTATTAGAAGAGATTGGAACAACATTTCAAAATTTTGAGTGTTATTTGATGGGTCCATCCAATTTTCTAATTTGACATATTTACATATAGGAATAAATCGAATTAATTGATTGAACCAATTGAATACGAAAGTTCAATTATTGATTTTTTTATTTGTTCTGTTCAATTTTAAATGATATGTGAAATTTAAACTGATTCAGACGACTCGGTTCGGGCTTTTAAAAGCGATTACTTACCCCTATTTATATATAATTTGCAACTGTCTAGTGCTATAGAATTTGTCAAGAATCATGTTGGACATAACTTGTAACATTAGCAAAGAAGATTGGACCAAATTGATCTATTCCCGAACTGATCGAGTTTATATATATATATATATAATAAAGAAAGTTAAAATTTTTAAAAAAATATATATTTTTTTAATTTTTTGCATGCCAAGCTCGACACTTGGATTAGACCAGGCCTGATATTATATATAATTCATTCCTTCATGGATCATATTAGGCATAGGAAGAACGAAGTTAGAGCAAATTTCTTATATTACAATGTTTTAGCAGTTCTGTTCCAACTATGTGCAAACTAAAGCAGCAGTCAGGTACACAGAAGTGATCAATTGAAAGCAGTTTGTCGAATCAAATAGCGAAAACCAGAATGGTTGCTACACAGCCCGCGAGAACAATGGTGTATGGTGCTAACCATCTTTGTCTTCGAAGATCCTGTCATTGTGTATTGAAATTATTCATGGACAAGCTACGAAAGTTGATATTCTAATTCTTAACCTTTTCACTAAACATAACATAACATGACTAGATCATCGATATCCCTTCAGCAAAACTATAGCAACAAACATATACATGTGTAAAAAAAAATTGTGTTCGTGCTAGATAAAATGAGTTCATACCTATATATTGGGTAAACTAAAGCTTTAGATGATAATGATTCTAATTCATGCATAACAACTAAAAGCATGTTATTATCTCGATAAAAGAAAAATCGAGGCGAACCCTATGTGCACAATTACATTTTGAATTCTGATTACTTTGTTGCTTGTTGTATCAAAAAAATGGCTTGTGTGCCCAACAGGAGTCTGGACTACTCTAGCTCGCACAAAACACAAGCCGACCAAGATCCCAAATGTTCAATGTTTCAGATAGTCTTACAACTTGATGAGGGTCTTAGATTGAAGACTTTTGACTGATTTTACCAACTATGTGTAGGACTAAACCTTTTAACACAGTTAATCTAATATCTCTAACTCCCTAAATGTGAAAAACATCATAGTAAATAATTGCATCTGTGACGGGAACAGATTATTCTCATAATGCTATATTTAAAATATTCTCATAATGCTATATTTTCTTGGTGCATAAAGTATCTCTCAACATGTCTTTGTGAAGAAATTCAGACCATGGACCAACAGAGCAGGCTCCCTATATAAGATGACACACACCTAAATTCAGTAAGTAAGCAGTTTAAACATCCAAAAGACGGCAACTCAGCTAATTGCAAACTGTGCAATAGAATAGTTCTAGAAACTTAGATCCCATCTTTCAATTTATAATGTATCTCATCTTAGTTTCCATCTACATACTCAGTTGCAAATTCAATTCAAAGTGTCTCAATGATACCACAATGCAGCCAGGATTTGGAGACTGTAAAATGGACAACTATTCTAGAAAACATGTAAAAAAAGAAAACAGAAAATTGTTACCTTCAAGGATAAGAGTTGTGAAGACGCACTTGAGGGCCGAAGGCCTGTAAAGCCAATGCTGTATGATATGCTCCCATCAGCATTAAATAGCCCGAAATGCTTCTCAGAGCTTGGCCCAGTCTTTAGATTCTCATTGAACAGTGCAAACACATAAGCCTTAACCACCATTTTTGGCCTGAGCGGAGTCCCCTTCTTCTTGAGAAGTCGTTTACGTAGATTATAATTGTACATCCTTGCATTCTGCATAGTAGCTCCAGCTTCATTTTCATCCCCAGAAGAAGACCAACCTGTCTCTGAAATTCGGACTTCCATATTAGGATAGCCTGCAGCTTCCAAAGCAGCATAAGTTGCATCTATTTGAGCATCGAACATGTTATCATAATGAATCCCAGTTTTTGCATCATGAACACCAGAATTAGGCTGGAAAAGGGCGTACTTGATATCAATATGCTCAGGGTCACTTTTGTAAGCCAAGAATGGATAAGTATTGATATAGAAGGGGCTATTAATCTGTGAAGAGAACTCCAGGATGGGTTTCAAGTAAACAAGCATATCTTCTCTGAATGTACAATATGAGGGAGGGAAAGAATTAGCAAAAACAGCAGCTGAATGTGCAGTTGAGACTTCAACTTTATCTTCTAATTGAAGTCTCTTGAGTGCATTATACACATTTTTCATGGCACCAAAAAGAGCTTCTTCTAGTTCCTGATCTGAACCACCTAAAACTTCATTGCCAATTGCAATTCCTTTGATGCGAGTATCAGGCAGAAATGCCTCCACATTTTCTTTGACCCAGCTCATAGCATGATCTTCATATACATTATAGTCTTTCAAATGCTCATTGGGAATTGACACAATTAACTCGATCCCAGATCCTTTGAAAGCATGAATGACACTGTGGTCAGCATCATAGATTCTCACATTCTTTATTTTTGCAGCTTTTAGGAGAGTGACCACACTTTCAGGTGGAGGAAGATTGTCAGCAATCCTACCATAGTTTATGCCATAGGTTCCAATAAAAGCTCGAACATTCACAGTACCTTCGTAACAACAAAACAGATTCCTTAAGGTCAGGACAGCTTTCGATCAAACTTCCTGGTACTTTCATTATACATTCTATTACCTTTATATTTTAACTAGGAACAATTTTAAAATACTGGTTTCCCCAAGAAAACAAAGTGTTAACTAAAAAGGGCTAGTATTTCAGTAAGATTAGGGCTAGTCCCAAAGTCACTGCTCATACCGAGAAGGAACCATAGTAGATTGCATTCAAACTTCCAAAATTACAGTGACACTCTCTCACAACATTGTCCCTAGAACCTCTTCTACCATAGCACAAATTCAATTTCTCCCTAATTCCACTCTTTTATTTAAGATATATTCTCGAAATGATAACAACTATTACAAGTAAGCTTCAATAATTGCATTTTAGGTGATATTAAAATGAATATTTCAAGGGAGAAAATTTAACATGATTTCATATCTTAATACTCCAATTATTATATGTCAGTTTCAACTAATTGGGTTGTTAGATTGACTATATGGATCTTATCCTCTATTGAATAGTATCTATATCATAATAATCATTGTAATAAATGCTAGTGACAATTTTAGTAGAGTAACTTCAGTTATGAAAAGAAATTGGAAATACCCATGTAATTAATTCAAAATAAATCTCATTATTCAATTTTGTCCTGAAACTCATGTTCATGATGCTTTACCAAAGACGTCAATATCAAAAACCAATTTATCATGATTATTTCACAAAATACATCATCAGTTCCTCATTTCTGTTTCTCAAAGCAATTTTCCATCAGTCTAATCCCTTAAAAAATTGATTGTTCAACAATCAAACTTTTTTTCTTCTAATTGACAAGTGGATTCCATATCTTGTTTACCAAATTAACAGTGTGATTTTGCAATACACAAAAATTAGATTAATAAAAATCAGCCCCTTTTGTGGGAGTTGCAATTTTCATTCTTAAGATTTTACTATTCCCAACAAAGAAATTTATTAAAAATTCTAATTTTGAAATCTAATTCCAGTTTGTTCTTGGCTTTTAAACATAGTATTTAAGAAATCTGAAATAGAACAAAATGTGATAAAATCAAACATCAAAGAATACAAGTAGCACTAAACATAATAGTGGTAGCAAATCAGTAGGGATAGTAAGAAATCTTGAAATGAAGGAGAAGCAGAATTCGTCCCAGCTATTTTATGATCTATATTTGATTGACCATCCCAAGTCCAACCTAGATTGAACTGTGCCACCCATCAATGCCACAGGACAAGGACAGTAGAAGCAGAAGGGTAGCGTCGAGCATACCGTGAAGCAGGATGACGATGAAAACGAGACAGCAGTCGAGGATCGGAAGCCGAGAACGCGCGTCGGGCATCCTTCTCTTCTACCAAAGCAGCAGATGAAGAATAGGGCGACGAGGCGAGGATTTCTGGCGCGCCTGGGAGGAGTATTCCATCTGGAACAACACAAGGAAGAAGCTTTGATTTCTTTGTCCCGGGGCATGCCATGGACGAGATTCTTGCCCTCCGCCTTCCGAATCGCGGTCAGGACGATACCCTAGCGGGAGGAAAGCAAAGCACCAGATCTGCCAGGAAGAACAGTGTCGACCACGAAGGTGGAAGGGATGGTGAGGCGAGAAGCAGAAGGTGGAGATGAAGAATCGATTCTTCCCTACTCAAGCGAACTCGGAGGCAAATGCCGAATGCCCTATATTTGGCCTCTCGTTCGATTTGAAAGAAGAGGAGGAATCCATTGACCTCTACTATTTTTGTTTTAAATTAAATATCAAAGGAGAAAATAAAATAATCATTAATTGCATCTAAATGCGCAAAAATAAACTACTAAAAGGAATATATGTTTACTTAGATAAAAAATACAAGGGAAACTGAACAAAAATATTGATAAAGATTCACATGTAATTTTCTCTCTTTACTTTCCATTCAAGTAAACGTAGTCTTGTTGCGCTTCGATATAATGGTTAGATCCTCTAAGTAATTAATTAGATATCTAAAGTTTAAATCTTAGCTATGATGTATTATAGAAATTTTTCTCCAATGAGATGACAAATCTAAGAACACTGGTTGCTTAGATTGACCGTCATGAATACTTCCCGATTTACACTAGTGGTCAGTGAAAAACTTCTATAGAATCAGACTTGTCACCTTCAGGATTAATTGGTTCGAAAAGTTGAATACTTAGATTATCAAACAAATATATAATCTTATTTTTTTCATTAATCCATGTATCTAGACCCTTACAAACCTGATTAATCCCAGAGGTGAGCGATCTTCCCCTGATTCACCCATCAGGTAAATTCAAAAGTGTTCGCAATAATTCGCTCAACAACCAACCTCCACAGTTGAAAATCCACTATAAAATCTATCTTTACCCCACCTGAAATTCAAATCATAGTATTTTGTGAATCCACCAAATGTCTTACCTCCCATAATCTTGTTGTAGTACCAAGATACTAATTCATTAAAAATATAGAGAGACATAATCATTTATAGAGAGACATTTGTAATCCTTGTTGATGCGGACAGAATCTGCTCCTCCAAGTCTTCGAACCACTTACTCTATCGCGTCATTTAAATCAGGTTTGCACTGGCAGAGCTCTTATTGTTCTGCTCCGAAGCTAGCTTCCCACGATCGTCCAACGTAGCTGAATGAGCTTCCTTCGAAACTCACTAATAGCTCCTTTTGTTCTGTACTGAGGCTGGCTTCTAACAGCACTTCGCCGCCACTGAGCAAGCTCCCAATTTGAGATGTCAACACACATCAGCGGTGGCCGACGGTGCCAACTTTACCCCTATGACGTTTAAACCAACACAATGTTGAAAAAGAGATTTCCATCCTATGGAGAAGGGTTAAGGCTCAGAGAAAAGAGAGTGCCTCCCACTCGAGGGAGGGCTTTAGCTGAAGTGAAGGGAGGAAGAAGAAAAAGAACAGTATTTTGGAGAGTCAACCACCACATTGACCGGAAGAATACACACAGAGCTTACCATCAGGAGAAAGCAAAAGGAAAAAAGAGATTCCCCCTCTTTGGCCAACATACATTTGATTATATAGCTCTTAGTAAAATCTCCATGTTAGCTGCCACCCATTCCCGTGGGTATTACCCATGCGGCGAGGGGGAGGAGTGGGTTGGACATGCCCTATTATGTGTCAAGAGAATGATCCTCTATCGCCGTTATGTTAGTGAATAGACTTGAATAGGAAATCTGTAGTTGGGTTGACTTCTGCCTCACACAAACTTTCACCTGCCACTAGCACACATCACCTCTTTCCATCGATGCTTGACACCAAGTACAACCGATAAGAATGATTCAATCTGATGACGAAAAAGATTCAAATCTTGGTCTTGCCTCCACAACCAGTAGTGTAGTCACAACTTAGGCACCATCATCACCTAAGAGATTGTTAGCCAAAGAGATATCAATGAGAGTGATAATTGTTAACAAGAGTAATAAAGTAGAATGATCGGAGGGGATGTAATTGAGTGGAGACATCCGTAGGTAGGGTAGTTCTTGCAACCTAAAACAGTTAGGGTCTAGGGGAAAACTCTACGGGAAGGGAGGCTCTCACAGCCTGAGACAGTTAGCGTCCAAGGGAGAGCTATGCGGGAAGGGAGACAGTTGGGGTCCAGGGGAGGGCTCCATGAGAAGGGAGTCTTTCGCAGCCTGAGACAATTAGGGTCCAGGGGAGAGCTCCGTGGAAAGGGAAGCTCTCACAATTTGGATAGTTAGGGTTTAGGGGAGAGCTCCATAGGAAGGGAGGCTCTCACAGCTTGGGATAGTTATCCAAGGAATAGCTTTGTGGGAAGGAAGGCTCTCGTAGCCAGGGATAGTTAGGGCTAGGGGAGAGTTCCATGGGAAGAGAGACTCTCGTAGCCTAGGATAGTTAGGGTCCAGGGGAGAGCTCTAAGGGAAGAGTGAAACATCCTACAACTTAACACCTTTTTTTTTCTAATTTTTTTAGAAAGTAAGCATGTCACAAAATAGTCAAAATTTCGTAATATAAATAACTCAATACCAAAGTCATGAAATCCCAACAAAATCAAATAAGAATCCGGTATGAACATCATAAGGGTAAATAAATATCAAAATAATCAAAGTGTGCA
>JBBUKS010000029.1:6934918-6950242 GCA_038050645.1 Hedychium gardnerianum
ATTTGAAATTATTCCATCTACTATCAATTAGGAAACCCTAATTGGTTACACTCAACCACAACCATAATTTGTTCCAAGGCTTAAGAACACGAGTTCTTTCAACCTTATAGTTCTAATCCAAAATGGCATCGTTACATTTTAATTGGGTTATGCATGAAACCAACCACATTAGCTCCACTCTATAATTCCCCATATTTGGTCATTAACATCAAATCCAACTAACCATAACCACCATGAAACATAATGTACTTCCAATTGGCCTTCTACACAAACCAAATTCGAATTCAACAATCATACCCCATTTCGTAACCTAAATTCCCAAATACATTTTCCCAATCCAATAATGTGAAAACTAAACATTTTAAATGTTACTACACTAATTTCCCCATCATACAAGACAAAACTATAATCTGATCATAACATTACCACAATCTAACCTACTAATGGTAGAAAATAGCTAACCACATTATAATCTATAAACAAACCAATTTATTAATCCTACTAACAACTTCTAAAACAGAGTTTCAATCCACTTCTAACCAAATACAAGGATGAGTTACTTACCAATTGCCATAATTCTCTGGATCAATACCAATCACAGCTCCAACCAAACCCACACCCTCTCACTGTGCCGGAAAAACAAAATCAGGAGTTAACACAGCATCCACTAAACTAAACCTAAAACCAATCCTTACCTTAGATTTGATATGACTGCTGGAACTGAATCAAAGAGGAATCAGAGCCACAGTAGCGGTGCTACCCTCGGCCCCGTTAACAGCAACCCAACCTTGATCGACACTGTTGTGAATTCAGCAAACAAATTCAATGGACCAATTTTTTGGAGAACCAAAACCTAATTCAAGAAAGAAGAAGACTAAGAAGAGTATCAAAATCTTACCAAACCTAATCGACAAAAACCGGACTTGGCCGACGATAACACCTCCGATTACAAGAGACCGGATCTGCTCCAAGGTTGATGATTACAATAGAATCGAAGCTAGGGCGTCAACCCAACCGGCGATGAGTGCATCGACGGTAGCTAGGCAGAGGTGGTGGCTAACCGAGTGCAAGAGCTACTGTTAGCCCCAAACCCGTGACTGTGGCTAGCGATTGGCGATTGATCGTGATTGGAGAGGAAGAACCGACTGGAATTTGGCCGGGGGGGGCGAAGGCGCTCGATTGGAGAAGAGAAGGAAGATCACGATCGGGAAGAGAAGAGCTCGGCGATGGGGAGGAAGAAGAGTTTGTTGAGTGATTGAGAAAACAAATAGTAACCTATTTATAAATTTTGAACCTAGGGTTTGATTAACCCAACTTAGGTTTTTGTTTAATTAAACCTCATTTCCACTTATTCTTAATCCAAATAATTCCATATATTCACCAATTAATCCCCGAAAAATTGTATAACACTCCAAAAAAATTTCTCTATTTTATTTTATATTTTTAAGGTTTAATTCAAATTTTCTCGTATTTTACACTCCAAACTAGTTGGCACCTCAAAACATAACCTACCCAGTTGGGTAACTAGGACCAGTTGAACTTGGGATAGTTTTAACTTGTAAAATAGTATTAGAGAAGATTGAGATGATAGTAAGTTAAGGAAAGCTCTGTCAATTCATGTCTAGGAAGAATCATATGTGTTCGACCTGGTGCAATTGACTTAGCGGAATTAACTGAAGCTACCCCAGTCTAATCTAAACTAGTTAGATCAAGGTTTGATATTAAGTTCCTTGGGCATGACTATTTGAAAAGCTTTGTCTTAGGCACGTGGTTACTTTAATAATGTCCAAGTGACTCACCACAGCTTTAAAGCTTATTCAAAGAATGTCTTCTTGGTGGACCTAAAGCTAAACTTGAATTTAACACAAGTTAAAATAACCCCACATAAATAACTTAACTCATCTCACAAAAATATAAGATTACCTTGGTTGAAAAATTAGACCGGGTGAGATGATTAAGGATCTTAATTAAAAATCATAAAATTTTAATTCTTAATTAATTTTAAAATCATAATTAATTTTTAAATCTTAAATAAATTCAAATCTTAATTAATTTGAATTAATTTTAATTCTAAATTATTTTTCAATTCTTAATTAACCTTTAATCTTAATTAATTTAAAAATTACTTAATTTTAAATCGTAATCTTAATTAATTAATTAAAAATTATCTAAATAAAGAATTAATTTAATTTAAACTTATTTTAAAAAATTACTTAAAAAAACTCTTTAAAAAATTATTCTAAAAACTTAATTTCAAAATTATTTTTAAAAAACATAATTTTATTTTAAAAAGTTAATTTCAAAATTCTTTTAAAAAAACTTAATTTCAAAATTATTTTAAAAACTTAATTTCAAAATTATTGTTAAAAAAAACTTAATTTTATTTTAAGAATTTAATTTCAAAATTCTTTTATAAACGTAATTTTATTGTAAGAACTTAATTTCAAAATTATTTTTAAAACTTAATTTTAAAATTATTTTGAAAACTTAATTTAAAAAATTCTTTTTAAAACTTATATTAAAAAAAATCCTTTTAAAACTTATTTTAAAAATATTTTCAAAACTTATTTTAAAAATATTTTTAAAACTTATTTAAAAATCCTTTAAAAAAAACTTATTTTAAAAATCCTTTAAAAAACTTATTTTAAAAATCCTTTAAAAAAACTTATTTTAAAAATCCTTTAAAAAACTTACTTTAAAAATCTTTTTAAAACTTATTTTAAAAATTCTTTTAAAATTTATTTTAAAAAAAATCATCTTAAAACTTATTTTAAACTTATTTCAGAATAAACTAATTAATAAATTAAAACTCAGGCAAATCAAAATTCTAATAAACAAAAAACTTAAGTAAGTTAATTAATCTAATTTACTAAATCTGTAATTAATCAATTAATTGAGAAACAAATCACCTAAAAATCTTATATAATCAATTAATCCTTAATTAATCATGAAGATGACCTTATTTATTTAATTAATTAATCCCTAATTATTCTTAAAAATAAATTATCTTGATTAATTCAATAATAAATTAATTGATCATGAAATCCTCAGTTAACTTACTCTAACTTGAATAATTCAAATTAAAATGAAATAATGAGTAAGATAATAACTAATCAAATTTAAACATTATTTCGAGTATCCCTAATTTTTGATAAGAAAAATTCTAATAATAAAATATGTTGAGAAAGGTAACTAACACACCTTAAACAAAGTCTAATGTCAAGTTGAGGGGGAGTGTCAACTTAAAGGGGAGGATATATTATAAATTAGTATCTTCAAATTTACGGTTAGTACATTTAATGGTTTAAAGATTACTTTAAAATTATTGAAAGATTATATGGACTTAAGGGGAATAACATATTCAAAACTATATGAAAAATTCTTTAAAAATAAGATTAAAAATTAATTATGTGAGCTCTGATACATAATCTTAAATTAGTTTACTTTTTTTGAAAAATCATTACAAAATATGTTATAAAATATTTTGAAAATTCTAAAAGTATTTTAAAAGTAGTTTGTAAACCCTTGGAAATATTTTAAATTCTTAGAAGTAGTTTGAAAATCTTTAGAGATATTATGAAAAGTTACCTTATTTAAAATATATATATTTTGAAATATATATATTAATTGTTCTTTTGATTTGGATGAACTCTAGGTATTTAGGTAGATTTTCTAAGGGTTAACAAGGTAACCAAGGAGTGTAAGGTTAAGGGGGAGATACCTTTAAAGTGTGTGGAATGGTTTTTTTTTTTTAAATAAAAAATCTTTAAAATGTTTTGGAAATTCATGAAAATATTTTAAAAATTCTTATATTGGTTTTAAATTCTATGCAAAATATTTATAAATTCCTTGTAAAATCTTGAAAAATATTTTACAAATATTTTAAAATTTTCTTAAGTATTTGTAAAAAGTTAGTTTACAAAATCTTGAAGTTTGTTGAAAACAAAAGTTTATTTTTAAAGTTCTTTGAAAAATCTGTAAAACACGTAAGAAAAATCTTTACAAACTTGATAAAATGTTTTAAATGCTTATCAAGGTTTAAAGTTTCTTTGCTAAGTCTTAGTAATTTCTTGTCTATTTGCTAGTATACTTATGCTTATGTTGTGTATGTTCATATTTTTGATGTATGCCAAAGGGGGAGGGTAAAAGGTTAAGTTAAGAAAAAAAAACAAATTTAAAACCCCTTAATACAAAATCAACTCAAACTAAAACTTTGGTGTTTTATGCTTTATTATTTTACTTAGTCAGAAAGGGCTTTTAGATTTTCTAACTTTAACTCAGGTTGTCATTATATCAAAAAGGGAGAGATTGTTGATGCAGTTTGCACTAATAGTATAACTTAAGATTTTGATGTATGACAACAGGTTAAAGTTAGACTATTGTTGTTTAACAAGTTGAGCAAAGTGTGCAGGTTAACTAACTTGACAGATCTAGAGGAACAGACACCAGGCTGAAATCCAGATGTGCGATTCTGGTAGGAAGTCCAGCTAGGTCAGAGAGGACCAGACAGTTGGCAAGAAGTCTAGTCGGGTCAGGGAGGACCAGACGATTGGCTGAAGTCTGGATGTGAGATTCCGGCAGGATGACCTGGTAGGTCAGAGATCAGACATCGAGGAGGTTACTCGACAATCGATAAGTGAGGTAAGAAACTAGAGGAGCGAAACTAGTGAGGACGAGTCCCCGGTAGGGATTTAGGTGCTGGTCCAACTTAGGTCCAAAGTAGAATTCTAAGTTGAGATCATGATTAAATCTTGGTCGTAGTAAGACAGGATTTAAGTCATAAATATAGTTTGTACATGCATCTCATTTTATTTATTAAATATGTGTTAACTCTATTTTGTAGCTATATTTTGTACTAACATATTTTACAGGGGTTAAGCAAAAATTAGCTTCAGCTCAAAGGCGCTGGAGGTGCCTCTGGGTGATGGAGGCGCCTAAGCGCTGGAGGCGTTGGAGGTGCCTCGGATGACTAGAGGCGTCTTAGTGCTCGGATAAGCGTTGTTGACACATGGAGTTGATGGAGGCTCCCCAGACTGATTGGAGGCACCCCGAAGAGGATAAGCAGCGGGTTTATTGAATCAGATTAGCCTCAATGGAGGTGCCCCGGAGCGTTGGAGGCGCCCCCAATGGGCTATATTAGAGCATCTCGACCAGCAGCAAAGTACAATACTTCCATACGTTGATTCTTGATCATACGACTGCTCCGAGCTCTCCAACTGCCATACTACGACCCTGCTGCTTCGAATTGACGTTGTAACCACTTTATATAATAGAATCTTCACCAACACACGAGCTCAACCCACTTCTCATCCTTATGTGTTGGTAATGAATTATTATTATTCATTTATTTCTGTAATTGCATAGGGAAGTGTAGGATTGTTACACTTCCCTCATCTTGTATTCGGTTTCTCTATCCGAGGGTTTTCGGAATAGAATTAGTGGATTGCCTAATGATATGAGTTATTTCTGTTGTATTTTTCTATTACACCTTAGAGTAGGAGTCGGCGAAGGCTCCGAACCAAGTAAAACCAATTGAGTTATTTCTGTTGTAATTTTCTTTTACGTCTCTTTTACTTCTGTTATGCACTCAATTTTATGAACGATTTTCAAAAACGAAAAGAAAATTTTAAAATATGTGATTCACCCCCTCTCACGTGCACTCGATCCTACAGATAGCATTTCTTCAGTATTTACCGCCGCGCCGCTGCCTGCTATCTCCTTAGCAGCAGCTTCGCTAAACCCCGAGTTGTTGGCCGAGCCGGTCGGCAGGGGAGCTCTACTTTCCAGAATCTCTTCATCCCATCTGATCAGCTCAACATCAACCAACTTCACTGTATGGTTCATGGCCCTCCACATTGTCCGAGCAGTAAAGAAAAGAAAGATCCTCATTTAGCTATAATGTAAACGCTAAAGACAAAATCTTACCAAAAGAGAAGTGCAGTCCGGAGTCAATCAGACTCAGTCCAAAAATATATAGGAGGCCCTCCTACAGCAGTTTATTGATATCAAACCGTAGATCGGCTAGCGTCTCGATGATAAACATGTATGCGGGATCTGAATGATAGCGGCCCAACTGGGGAACCTTTGGCAAGTCTGTCTGCCAATCGATAGGCCTTGAAGCAGTAGGAATCGGGCAAAGATAGAATTTTTTTGACTTCCACCCTTTGTTGGAAGTCAGCATTTCATAAAAAAAGACACTTTAATCGATCCTGGAAAAAGAAAACCCCTAGTTCCATTTTCTTGGGGTAATAGAAGAAATGAAAAACCCTATGGGTCAAAGGAATGTGGTACAAACGAAAAATAATGACCACCCACAAAACAATCAGATAGAATTGGGAGCAAACTATTGAAGAGGTACTCAAAAATACTGAGAGACCTCGGAAAAGAAAGGGTGGAGAGGGAAACGGAGACTGTCGACGAATTGGCCTCCGAAAAAAGAAATAAAACCTGGAGGAGGAAGATGGGGACGATCAAGGGCGCTCAGGATAATTATATGGTGGTCCTTAGGGACTTTGTAAAGAATCCTAATTTGGTCTTAGTCCCCGCCATTAAACTCAGAAACGATGGTGGTGAACCATAGGGGAACTGCGCTAGAAGACATGATCGGAAAGAAGGGCACCGGAAGAGTAGGAAAAGACCAGGAGACAGGAAGAGATGAGGGGCTTATGAGTTAGAGAAACCAAATCCCCATACTAGAATCGCTGAAAGTCGCCGACCAATTAACGATGAAAAGCAGAGATGAGAAACGGAGAAGGAGAAAACTCTGGCGACGAACCCTTATAAAGCCTCAGGAAACCTTTCGTATCCGCCCCTGGCTCAACCTCGGAAAATGGGCTCACCACCAGCCGTTGGATTAACACTGCAACAATCGTGTCAATTAAAAACCCTAAACAATCACCTCGACTACCATGAATGACATAATCTCGGTATGGTCAGGCCACGTGGCAGCTATGTATAAGCTCGATATTTATGATCGAATTTTTGAAATAATCATCATCATTGATACGCTATCACGCATTTCCCCTCACATTTATGACAACTGATGGGCGTATTTTCGAGGCAACGAATTAGTCTGTCAAAATTATGTCAGCCCTAAAAGATACTAACCGATCGACAGACTGAGTAACACTAATATCTAGTTAGTCGGACGTAAGCCTCCTTCGACTAGGCTTGAAGGGGAGACTTGTGATACAACGGATATAGACGACAGCCACGCGGAGTCAAAGGGTCAATATCCTAGCGAGTGGGGAGGTCAAAAAACCATAAGTTGACTAAGAGTTGACCATAGACCGTTATCCGAACGTATAACTTTTTATCACTAAGTCTATACAAATCCCGACCCTAAGGGCTCTGCTCCCCATCGAAGTTCTACGGTCGACAAATCCTGATCCCAGGGGCTCTGCTCCCCACTAAGTCTATATAGTCGGCAAATCCCGACCCTAGGGACTTTACTCCCCACCAAGTCTATTCGGTCAACAAATCCTGACCCCAAGGGCTCTGCTCTCCACCAAATCTATTTGGTCGGCAAATCCCGATCCTAGGGGCTCTGCGAAACTCAACCCTCACTCTGCATATACAATTATCAGAAATGTATGACATTATCAGAAGTGTATGACATTGATAGCGATATACATAGTAGTATAGGAGTGCAAATACATGGTATGGGCGATGGGATTACACAATACTGACAAAACGCTAACACTATACATTCCCTTAAAAAGACAATTCTTATGTCTTGATGTAACCCTAAATTAAATGCAGGGATTACAAATGGTATAAAAGGTCCTTTTCCCGCTAGAGAAAGAGGAGAGTTTTTTTTTCTAATCTAAACTTTCTACACTCCATTTCATCTCCTTCTTGGATTGACCACCCTAACTTGATCGTCGAAGTAGTTATGCCGGGACCCTCCGGTCTGTTTGCTAATGCTCCCTTTCTCTTGTTGAGCTCTACAAGTTCTTCTCTTTCCAGGCGTTTTCTCCTCAAGGTGTTTCTTCCTCCGAGCACTTCCACGTTAGGGTCTTCTTCAAGTCAACTTCCAAGTCAGCTCGCCGACCCTTGAGATCAGAAGTGGACAACTTTTTTCTCTAATTCGGCTATGCATAATATTCCTTTCTACTGGGATTTGAACTCTGGAGATGAGTTTAGAATTTATGAATAATATATATTTTTATAGTTTAAGAAAGTGTGAAGGGCATGTTTGGATGCATCGACTCAATGAAATGTATACAAGGAATAATGAAGCACATGAGAACATACGAGTTATAGCCTGGCAGAAGAAACTGTCATTGAATTTCTCCCGACGCTAAGACACCTACATCTTCGATCAAGAGCTGACCCTATACAAATAAATAACTTGACAACTAATCAAAACCAATCTTTCAATTCAATGCCAAATTGCTTACAGGTATACATGACATGGAAGCCAGCTAGCTTCATCATGCGTTCCACGTTACTGATATATATGTACGTACACATCTATATGATTCCTTCATTGTACACTGCAAACAGCTCATCGACCGACCTAATATTCAATTCAATTTCAATATATATATATATACATATCAAAGCCTCTCTTTCTTTCTTGCAACCGAAAGAGAAATTAATAATAGTTGAGAAATTAAGGTGATCGAAGAAGATGTTGCAGAAGCAGAAGGTGGGTGATGCATTGCCGTTGACTTCCCTGAACCACATCTCCATCCTCTGCAAATCGGTGGAGTCCTCTCTCCTTTTCTTCCAAAATGTGCTCGGCTTCGTCCCCATCAGAAGGCCCAGCTCCTTCAGTTTTGACGGCGCATGGTACTGTGTGTGTGTGTGTGCATGCTCATCTTCCGCAGAGGTTCATTTAATTTACAGTATTTGATTCCATCGCTCGTTAATTAATCTGCTGCAGGTTGTTCAACTACGGGGTTGGAATTCACTTGATACAGTCGGAGAACTCGAGTGATTTGCCAGCAGCAAAGGGAGAAATCAATCCCAAGGACAGCCATATCTCCTTCCAGGTACAAAACTGCAAACAAATTAGACAGCATATGGTTACCGGGCTGGTTGAATGCAGTTAATGAGAATAGGTCATGGGGACTTCTTGATTCATCATCTAGATTTGCATATAACTATATTGATTTTGATGATATGTGCTTTAGATGCACGAATAAGCCAATTCATTTAGATCCATTCTTTTTCCTATTCAAAGATTAGTCTTTTGTCTATGTGTTTTCATGTCGAAAATTCTTTGCATATGAAGATATGAAGAGATGTCAAAGGTACTTAGTATTTTATGTTGTTCTTCAAATTTATTTGATAAAATAATTGAGATAAGATAAGTCAAGCTTAAATGAATTAAGCTGTTAAAACAATAGCTTAGTTTGATTTATTTTTTATTAGTTTGGATTCGATAGAGTTTGATTATATTCGTTTAGATGTTATGGAAAGTTTTTTTTTTATTATTTGAAACTTTTAAAACCCTAAAGACATAACGAGAGGTGTTGAAGTAAATTTGCAGTGTGAGAGCATGGCGTTGGTGGAGATGAGGCTGAAGGAGATGGGCATATCGTACGTGCAGAGGCGAGTGGAGGAGGGAGGAGTCCACGTCGACCAGCTGTTCTTCCATGACCCCGATGGCTTCATGATCGAGGTTTGCAACTGTGACCGACTTCCGGTGATTCCGCTCGCCGCCGGCGAGCCGGCGACGGACTGCCAAAGGTCCTCGGATGATGCAGTCACAAGCCATATGTCACTGCGGCCATGCATAAAGTGTTTTTCTCAGACAAAAACCACATTTGTTTAACCGGAAAAAATAAATAAACTGTGATCGAGTGGTTGATTATAATATAATATTGTTTGTACGTTCTTAATACTCGTGGAAGGAATGAATGAATTATTGGGAAAAATAATAATTGTATTTAGATAATGAATGATTGCTTGAGTGTTGCTGGTGCATGCATAGATTGAGACGGTTTACTGGTTGATATCAACCAACGAAATCAATCTTTATTTTCTTACCTTTACAAATTTATAATTGGAAGGAGAATTTGAGGCTCATGGAATTTGAGAACGTCTCGATTTAGAAGTTTGATTTCTTTTTTAAACTCAATGATAATTTTTATTGTATCAGCCTAATAATTTAAATATAACTAGTACACTCCACCCCTTAGGAAGAAAATAAATATTAAATAAAAAAGAATTATTCTTACTTAAAAATAAAAGAGGTATTCATGATTGAATCTCCAACTATAATATATTTGTATGGATTTTTTTTTCAAATGAGCACGCAACTACGAGATGTTAAATTTCTGGGTCGTCCATGAATTTTTTTCATAAAAACAGATTAATTATCCCAAGTTTAATATTATCCTTGGAGCATGATTTAATAATAAATATTTAGAAAAAAATTATAAAGATCAGGAAGTCAAATCTCAATAAAGAATTTAACCATCTCTGTAGATCCTCATCCAAATACTTATCACTGGAGCTTTTCCGTTTTATCTCTCTTTTAATGATAATGAATAACCGAGGGATAGCTAATAACAGATATTAATTACCGCGACAACCACCACTTAAAACAATTAACAAGGGATAGTTAATGACCCAATTATTAAAAGGAAGAATTATTGGTTGTTAGAATTTTAAACCTATAAATACAAGCTCTTCCTTGCTTAATAGTAATCCGAAATTGAATCATCCTTCGACTTTCCACGTTCTCTATGTTGATCTTTTGAATGAATTTTTATTAATATTTTCTAATTTATTTTGATAATTAATATATTTTTTTATAAAATTAAATCGATTATCTTAAATTAAATATAATCTGATTAATTATATATTGATCCTCCACTTTTTCTTCATCTTCCTTTACCTTTATGATGATAACATTTGAGTACATATTCAATTAGTTAAAATAATTAGTGGTTGATTGTTAATGTGATTAAACCGTTATATTTTATTAAATAAATATTTATTCAAACCTTTAAATACGTTGGAGAGAGGATGAATTTATTTTTAAAAAATAATTAAATACAGACCTTGACTGTACTCTATCAAGCTCTAACTTGGCTGTACTCTAAGCTCTAAATTTTGACAGCCTGCCTTCAATAGTCTTTTACAAAATTCAATCAAACTGCTGGTTATATATATATATATATCTGGTAAATCAAGTTGAATGACAAATTCCAAAATAAAATACAGTATTTTGTAACCTTAGAATAGCTTGTTCACAAAACTTGAATGGTTCATTTAAAATTATGAAATTTAAAAAAAAAACACTTAATTTTGTTTTAAGTATTTTTTTTTTATTTTACTCCTCGTATCAATTGTTGCATTCAAATTATAATAAAGATGATTATATTTACTTTAAATATCTTTCAAAATTTATTTTCAAATTATATTAAAAAAAAATTATGAAATTAATTTATAATTGATCATCAAATTACTAAAGATTTTTTTTAAAGAACATGTATCCATTGCGAATTAATTTCTATTTCATTTTAATAAATTTATTATTTATTAACCATTTGAACTTCCCTGTGAAAATTTATGAATCTGCATTCAAAAAAAATAGTATTAAAATTATACTAATTTATGAAAAACAGTACAGTGTTGCTGTTAAAATGCAACCTCATGATAATATTATTTTTTAAAATCTAATATTACAGTTGTTTCTTTGACTGTAATACCACATTAATTAACGAAAAGAATAAAATAATAAATAAATATATTTTTTAAAAAATATAAAAATTAAATACGTCTTTTTCAGAAGTCCTCAATTTTAAATAGTCTTTTAATTAATTACCGAATATATTGGCAGACGTTTAAACCCTGTCCTTTCAGTTTTAGAAAATGACTATTGGAAATGATTGAAATTTTATGGATTAAATTTCAACTACAGTATTATACCAGTTGTCACATGATAATTTTTTAACTTATAAAAGTTCTCTGCGCGGCAATCAAGTCTTACACTTGACTTAGCCTACCAACGAATATACCATCGTGGTACAAAGAATAAATAATACCAAGGCACAGCAAACACCACAAGCAAGCAACACACAATATACGGGAAAACTCCCAACCTTTATTATCTTATAATAACAAAGAAATACAAGTGGAACCTTACAAGAATTGCCTCACACAATTTTACACACAATTTGCCTCTCTCTTTCCAATGCCCCACCTTGCCTATTTATCATGAATAAGAGGTGGTTACATTGGAAGTTACACGATAGTTACAATAACTACTTTTGCCACATGTACAAAACCATCTTAACTTACAAAACCGTTTTGTTCATATGTCTTGGTGCATTTGACACCATGCCAAATGACACCCTGCACACCTTGTGCATGCCTCATCATCTTGCTGCATTTGGCTCATGCCAAGTGTCAGTCTGCACGCCTTGTGCTTGACCACGGTTTCGCTCTTTTGCACCACACCAAAGTCTGTCAGCACGCCCGATGTTTGGCCCATGGCTCCGCTTGCTTTGGCACTACGCCAAAGTCTGTATGCATGCCAAGTGCATGGCCCATGACTCCGCTTTGCTTTGGCCCCACGCCAAAGTCTTGTATGCACGCCAAGTGCATGGCCCATGGCTCCGCTTCTTTGGCATCGCGCCAAAGTCTGTATGCATTCCTTGTGCATGGTCCATGGCTTCGCTTTACTTTGGCACCGCGCCAAAGTCTTGTATACACTCCTTGTGCATGACCTAAGTCCTGCACCACGGACTTAGGCGAAACAGCCCTTGCTGCTCCATCTGTCATGCTGCTTTGCATGCGCCCACCGCATGCCATGACTCGCCTTTTCTGCAAGCTTGCTTGGCTAAATGCTCAGACCCAGCACGTCCAATCCTCACACCTGCGCCACAATCCAAGTCTTGCCCTTGCATGACTTGGGCTTTGGACAACACCCAGCATACTGTCACAATTCTTCACTTTGGCATGCCTTGCGCACATGCCATGCTCAGAAGATTGCCAAGTCCCCATGACTTGGGCTTAGGCAGCGCACCGCGCACCGCCGTATCCGCTACTTGGCATGCCTTGCGCACATGCCACGCCTGGATGGTGCCAAGTCTTGCCCTTGCAAGACTTGGGCTTGGACAGTGCTCCGCGCACTGTCGGAATCCTTCCTGCTGGTTGGCATGCCTTGCGCACATGCCCGGTTCGGATGAATGCCAAGTCTTGCCCCTGCATGACTTGGGCTTAGGCAGCACACCGCGCACCGCCTGAATCCGCTGCTTGGCATGTCTTGCGCACATGCCATGTCCGGATGAGTGCCAAGTCTTGCCCCTGCATGACTTGGGCTTTGGACAGCATACCGCGCGCTGTCGCATCCTTCGCCGCTTCTTAGCATGCCCTGTGCACATGCTCGGCTCGGACATTTGTCACGTCTGCCTTCTGCAAGCCTTGGGCTTAGACAGTGCTCCGCATACTGTCGTATCCTCGCTACTTAGCATGTTGCGCATGCTAAAACTTTTAGAAGCAATATAGGAATCAATATAACTCTGATCGATTTTTCCATCTCTAGTAAAGTTTTGATCACCAAAAGTTATGTTTACCTATCCCATACGTTTCTTTTAATTGATTATAATCAATTAATGGCTAAATGAAACGTATCGCCAAATAATTGATTGTAATCAATTAGTGGCAAAGATGAAACGTTTCCTCCTTATTTTATTATTATTTTAAATGAATTAATTCAAAAATCAATTCAATCTGTTAAATTGAAACAAAATTTACGATAATCTATTTTTCAATGTAACAATTGAATTTTGGATCAAATAAATCCATATTTGATCTTTCCGTATTAGCTTCCAATATTTTAAAATTAATTAATTATTCAATTAATTCTAATTATGAAATAATAAATTTATTAATTTTAATATCCACTAAAATAATCAATTATAAATAATGTTCATATCTAATGTTATGCGTGCAACCCTTTAGATTCTATACACGAAGGCAGTATAAATTTATATACACAGACTAAGATAACCGTCTATCAACAATTTTTAGTCACCCAAGGTGATAAAATATTAGTCATAAACTATAAACCATCAGAAACCGATTAATGTATAATTCAATCTCTTCATCTAACCTACATCCTAATTAATTCGGTGCATCATGCATCATTATTAAATATGATAATTAAAAATAGTTAAATAATGAGCGTTAACGAAAAAATAAATTTATAAAATTTATTGAGAATTTTTAGATTTTTTTTGGATTTAATCGGAGGTAATTAAAGGAGTTCATGGGGATATAAATAATAGACTTTTATAAGGTCGGTTTGAAATATCCATTTAGTTGGGAGTTAATTGAATTCATTAAAGCCTAAGTTGAATTAATAAAACCTAAGTTTTAATATATAAACCTAATCTCTTCTTCCCAAAATCACTCGACACTTCTCTTCTTCTTCCTCGATTCACCGCCGAGCCCCCCTCTCTTCTTCTTCTTCTTCCCTCTCGATCTCCGGCTGCTGTCTCCTTGCTCCTGAGAAGACTCAATTGGCAATGCCACAGCCACCGCCGCCTCATCGATTTCACAGCCGACCGCTACCCTATTTCCTTCTCTTCCTGAAAATGCTTGATCACCGCCTTCGGGTAGCTGGCCGACGGTTGTCGCTGCCAGGCCGGAGACGCGGCCGCAACCCCTTTGCTGTCGATGGTTGCTGCCAGAGGTCAGCCACAAACTGGCCTTAAATGGAGAGAAGTAGCTGATTTCCTTTCTTCTCTTCCCTCTTCTCGCCGACGAAAATAGAGCTCCGGCCAACACCTCCTTATCTCCGGCCAAGCCGCGACCATAGCAGCAGCCCCCACCCGACATCGTCTCCCTCATACCAGTGAGCCTTGCTGATCGGTTGAGTGCCCCAGCCGCCGGCCATCACTATCGACCACCTTTCCAATCGGATCCGACCGTCTTGGATCTGTCCAGGCAGCCAACGCTGGTTTAGGCAAGGATTGTGGATGGATTCAACCTTTAGATTGAGGCTTAGTTGTTGTTCTGACCTATCTATAGGTGGTAGCTACTGATTGGGTTATTTTCGGTGAAGTTGGGGCTGCTCCGGCCATCACAGGATCATCGACAGCCACTTGCGGGAAGAAAACCTTAGGGTAACGAGTTTCCTACCTTATGATGCTATAGGTTTCGGTATATGGTGGATAGCTTGATAATTGAATGCAATTGCTTTAGCATTAGGCTAATTCAAATTAGGGTAGGATGATTTAAGGGTTTATGCATGTTTATGGTTGTGAGTAATGGTATAGAGTTTAAATCTAATTTGTGTCACTTTATTGTTCTTGTATACTTGTGTATTAGGGTTCTTGATTGGACTTTAGGGATGTA
>JBBUKS010000029.1:6961149-6989296 GCA_038050645.1 Hedychium gardnerianum
CCCATCGATACGATCCAAAGGGTCGTGGGTTCTTGGAGTAGGAGTCGGCTGGGCTCCGAACCAAGTAAAAAGAAGTGAGTATTTAATTTTAATTTCCGCTGCTACTCTGAATTATTTTGACAAAGAAAAGATTTTCGAACGAGATTCACTCCCCCCTCTCTCTCGTCTCTAACGATCCAACACACAACAATACAACCACGTACACAACCTAGCACTAGTTGATCATGATAAACCAAACTAGTACCCGAACACTTTCACGAAGAGCAGCCGAGCGGGTGCACGACAAAGAGAAGATGAGGGGAACGAAAGTGGATGGAATATTTGCATTTTCAACATGCGTCTCTCATTTCTGCTTATGATTGTAGCCTTCTTATATAGTTCATATCCCTTAGCAGCAATAAACGAAATTAAATGACCGAATAAATGCTAGTTACTGTCTTTATTCATCCGGCTCTAAACGCCTATCATTTTACGAATACACCATTAACATCCAAGGTGCGCATAAGTCTCTCCCCATGCATATATTCACAACTTTAATACTTGTGACACATTATCAATAGAGTAGTTAATTTGAGTCGGGTCCATTGAGTTGTCCTTCTCCGCCAAATAATTTAAGCGGGTTGATTGTAATTTTATCAACCCGACCTGCCTAGGCCCGCGACCCATAACCCAAACTTATTTTTTTAAAAAATCTTTTCTATATATATATTTTTTTTTTATTTTTGTTGGGCTCGTGAGTTTGTCCGCCTAACCTGCAATTCATCTTGGATTGAATTGAAAATTTTTCAATCCGTCAAGATAATGAGCCAGCCCACTTCACTCCTCCAAATGATCGGCCAGTCCTGCCACAAGTTGATCATCTAACAACTCTAATTATAAACCAACCTTATTATTAAGAAATTCTTAATATATGATTAAAGACTTATGCATAATGTAGTCCTCGCCTTTGTACCTTTCTTTCTCCCATTCATATTTTTCCATCCAAAATTTCTAAATTATTTATTGGAGATCTTAGATGAATTGATGAAGATATTCTAAATGGACTCATGAAGATATTTTGGACAAAACATTTTAATGAAAATTTAATGCAAATAAAAAATAAATTAGCATAAAAAATGATTAAAAACTAAACTAATAATGATCTAATTCAACTAGAGATGCCTTCGTTTCGCACTTGTACGTGGTGCCACCGAACTTGACTTGAATCATTCTACCTACACATTTGATGGAGTCAAGTTCTATTCAGGAAAATAACATAGTAAACTGTAATTGTTAATTTTTTTTTAAAAAAAAAATATTTTGTTTTCTTTGAAAAATCTCTTATAGTTCATGGAAAATAAGTCTATATTATTAATTTGTTAGAAGGATTAAAATTTCCTTTCTACTTTCTTGCCCTAATCCATGGCGGAGTCCTCGCCTCTCGATTGCTCCAACCATCCTCCTCCTGTCTTCGACCTGCCCTGCGATCCCCTCGCGCCTCGCCCCTACGATGATTTCGACCTCGATCTACACATCGACTGGGATTTCTCCGTCGACGATTTCCTCCTATCACCTGACAACCAACCGTCCCACGCTCCCGACGATCCGCCGGATTCGTTCGCCGGTGGTGGATCTGGAAATGAATTCTCTACCTCCTCCCCTCCCCATCACCAGAGCTTCGATTTTCCCCACCAGTCGAAAGATTCCCACCCCGCCTCGCCCGATTCGGGAAACTCATCCCAGGAATCAGGCATCATGGATAAGGACGTGAAGGTGGAGGCGGTGAGAATCTTGAAGAGGAAAGCAGATCGCGTAGAAGGATGGTCTGATGCGACTTTTAACAAGTTACAGCGATCGGTCGTGACGGAGAACGAGGAGGAGGATAAAAAAAAGGAGAGGATGATGCGGAACCGTGAGAGCGCACAGCTCTCCAGGCAGAGAAAGAAGAAGTACGTCGAGGAGCTGGAGGATAAGGTCAAGTCGATGCAGTCGATGATCAATCAATTGAACGCCAATATCTCGTATGTCATGGCTGAGAATACAGCCCTGCGGCAGCAGTTGGGTGGTGGGAGCGGCACTCTCCCAGCTGTTTACCCTCCTATGCATTTGCCCTGGCTTCCCGGGTATGGTTGGAGACCGAAAGGGTCTCAGGTCCCTTTAGTTCCAATTCCGAAACTGAAGCCACAGCAATCTGCGTCTGCTAAGACCAAGAAGACGGGGAGCAAGACTAAGAAGGTTGCTAGCGTGAGCCTTTTGGGGTTGTTGTTGTTTGTTGTTGTGGTATGTGGACTTGTGCCTGAAATACATCTCTGGTACCGAGGAACTAGAAATGAAATAGATATCATCGAAAGAAGAACTCTTAACGGTTCTATAGGAAAGGTTCTTGACATCAGTGGTCGTAATAGTGGCCAACTTAGCACTAATGAAGTTGGACTTTCCACTAGAAGTACCTGTTTGGAGAAAGATGGAAGTAGAATATTTCAGGTACATAATGGCGGGCCATTGCCTTCCACTGGTTCAAATTCAAATGCAGCCAGACAGAATTCCAGTGATACTCTACCAGCGTTGCTTTATGTGCCAAGAAATGGAAAGCTTGTGAAGATTGATGGCAATTTGATAATCCATTCTGTGCTTGCTGGTGAGAAGGCAATGGCCCAAGCAAAGGAAAAATGCTCCGCCAAAGAAAGTAAAGGAACATCCTTGGCTGTTGCTGGCAATACGATGTCAGCACTAGCCGTCCCCAATTTTGAAAGTGAAGTTGATCGCTCTCTTCCTGAGAATAGATATGGCAATAACTTCAAAGAGACTTCTGTTGATGGTCCACTGTCACAATGGTTCCGCGAAGGAATGGCAGGTATGAGTATACTAGTTCTTTTATGTAATTGTCTGATCCTTCAGTTATACAAATGCTTCACATTGCTGTAGATTTTCTTGAACTTATATCATGTTTATAGTTTGTTTGAGCATTAGGGTTTACCTATGTGTGTTTTCAAGAAGAGGATTAACTAAAAAAACAAGAAGAATTGCTGTAGAAAGCTATTTTGTTATATTTCATGCTAAAAATGATTGAAACTATGTGTAAGTGGAGGGAAAAATAAAGAGGTGAAACAACTTTACTTAAATGATAGGATGTTTGATGTTTGTGGTTGTTATCAGGATGAATCTTTGGCCAAAGCTTTTTTTAAAAGGTCCTTTAGGGTATAGTATCGAAAACTATCTTGGAGGATCCATTAGCCACCCATTCCTTGCTTGATGTTACATATATGTTGTCTACACACACATTTATTTACTCATTGCACATGCTATAACAGTAGTGTTTGGCTTGTTCCAGATCACACTTCAAACTGTTGCAGATTTGGCAATTATTGGTGTTACTCTTTAGTGTGTTGAAGTGTTTTCTCAGATTCAATTGAACTAATGTTGATGTGTGACTAATGTTTCTTCTATCGTACTCAATGCCATAGTTTTTTACTTTAGCAATTAGTTTTCTCTAATTTATTTGAATGCAATCATTTTTAATTTATACTTCCATGAATACATGTACTTGATATCAATTTAATGATATTAGTTCTATTTTTCTTTATTAAACTTCCAGACCAAAATAAACAGTTTGTGTTAACTTAAACCAAAACTAAAAGATAATATATATTTTAATTTGTTTCTAATAAAAAATCACTCAACAATACAATATATATATATATTTGCTCATTTTTATTTATCAGTTTACCTTTTATCTAGAACTAAAATGAAAGCCTTTTGTATTTTTTCGAAACAAAACTAAGTCAAGTTTAGTTTATTTTGATTTTTCAGTCTCAGATTTGAGAGTTTTGAACGGCCATCCCTACCATTTTGTTGTTCAGTTTCCAGAACTCGCACTGCAGCTCATAGTGCGTAGATGTATCATTGTTGTTGAAGCTCTAATCATCCCAAAGTTGGATTTTACTTGACAAAGCAAATCCCAAGTTAACATATCTCTGCCACTTGGACGAGATATATTTTAGGATTTACAAAGTTGTCCGTATTTACAACTACTGCATAGATATTCCATGTTGTTTAGGTCCTAACTGTTCCATGATTTGGTTTTACTTTTCAAAGCAGTCCCAAGTTACACAAAATATCTCAGTGTGACTTGGAGATGATATGCTTGGGTACAACAACAATCAAACCTTTATCCCACTAAGTGGAGTGGGCTATATGGATCCTCTTACATCATTGGGCTCTATCTCCTACTATATTCTCATTTATGTTTAAAATGAATTTTAAGGTACAGAAGAAAATTTAAGTTTACATAGTACTGTTACTTTGTTATTGTCAAAGGCTTGTGATTTGAATCATCATGAATGAGTGATATATCTAATCATGCAAAGATTTTTCAATTGCCATCAGTATAACGCGTCTCCAAATCCAAGTTGTAATGCTCTAACATGTAGAAAACTAGCGGATGTTGACTTCCACTATTTCCTTTTGTGACAATCTGAAAGCACCTTCTGATGAACAAAAGTGATCACTTTTCTGTAAGCTATGAGAACTTCAAAAGGGTAATTGGAGTGATGAAATATGTTGTAGTAACTTATTAAGTTGTTAATTATTAGTTTTACGTGCGCCTCAACTTGGAGTTTCGCTTCAAGCGACGGTGTTCTGAAGTTCTGGAACATATTATTCTTGGTTAGATATAATTAAAAGTCATTATAATGGGGGTTACCATTTGCTTTTTACAAATAAAAAGAATATCTCTGTTCACTGAAAACAAAGATTAAAACTTTAGTTTAGTGGAAAAAGCTCCTATCAGATTTGAACCGATGACTTATGCTTTACCATGGTGTTACTCTACCACAGTTAAAAAGGCTCTTTGTGTTCGATTCATGAATTATAGCCATTTTCATTACGAGACTACTGCATACTGCAAACAAATACAAATATAAATAATATATGTATATATCATATATATAGGGGTGTATATTTCGAGACTACATCAGTTTTTCTATTGTATCGCAAAGCATTCATCTTTGACGTCTGGCACCTTACTATGGCAGGTTCAATTCTAAATTCTGGAATGTGCACGGAGGTGTTCCAGTTTGATATCTCACCATCATCATCAAGTGGCATTATCCCAACAACTTCAATCGTAAATGCTACATCAATGGATAACGCTTCTGAGAATTTCCCTTCTGCACCTGGTCGTCAAACGGCAATAAAGAGTAGGAGGATGAAGTACACTGAACCAGCTCCACTAAGTGCAACTGTCCCAAATGACACGCAACAATTCAGAAAGCCGTCCGAGGGAAGCAACTTTGGTGGCGACAAACCAGTTTCCTCCATTGTGGTTTCTGTACTCGCAGATCCTAAAGAAGCCGGAATTGGAGATGGTGACGGGATGATCTCTCCAAAGTCGATATCTCGCATTTTTGTTGTAGTGCTTCTGGATAGTGTCAAATATGTAACATATTCATGTGTTCTACCCTTTAAGACTTCGGTCCCCGTCTTGTAAAACGATCTTTGCTATGGAATGGGAACTAAATAATTAGGAATCTTTTCACCGTGTAATGTTGACATGTACAATTACAGAGAAGTATAAATGTGAACTTTTAACATCATAAATAGAACTATGCTGTTTTTCTTTGTTAGAAACACCTCTCCACTTGTGCTTTAGACGCAGAACTCTAATATGAAGTAATTAACATCAATTAGTTACTAATTAATAAAACTAAATTTTAATTGTATTAATTACAATAAAGTATATTATTTGTAACCTGCACTGGATTTTATATCTTATCAAAAAACAATAAACAAAATTGAATTAAATATTTTTTAAAAAAAACTAAATAGAACAATATGGTCCAACAGCCTTGCTCATTCAGTTGCTTACAAATGTCCTTGAAACAACCACCAAGCAAACTGAACGATGATAATGGAGTTGCAACCAACTTCAGAGTCAGATACAAGTCATGCAATGCTAGACATCGTTTATTCATAAAAAATATAGGTTTCACAAGGTTATTAATTTATTATTGAAAAAAGAATTCAAATTTCTTTTATTTAGATGACTAGCAGGCCCGTCTGTCTACCTTTGTGCAATGCACATCTCTTCCTTCCCGGCACCGGCAAATTCGTCATCATCCAAACGAACACCACAAACTCCAGATATTCTAGATATTTTTCTTGAACTTGCCGAGGGTTTTATCCTCATTCCTTTGTGCTCCTCACACCTTTTCCTTCCTTCAACAGGCTTCCTCCTGCAAACAAGCTCATTGCCAATATCCACACCGCAAATGTTCACTTCATCGTCAAATTTAGATGAATGTTCCATTGTAGTCGATGATTTAAGCTGTGTAGTGATCCTCTGGCCTTTGTGCAATCCACACCTTTTTCTTCCTGGAGCCGGTTTACTCCTACAAACTAATCCATCACCAGAGATCACTCCACAAATATCAGATTCCAGGGTGTATCTATGTGTTCCTTCCACAGACCAGTCTGCTCTTCCAGTGAACGACTTTAGGGTAGTGATCTTCTGCCCTTTGTGCAGTTCACATCTTTTTCTCCCTAGAACAGGCATGTTCTGACAAATTGATCCATCTCTGCATATCATGCCACAAGTATCATATTCCTTGCCAAAGTGACAAGTTTCTTGAATAATTGCAGGCTCAAGTTCACTTCCAAGTGGATTTGAAAGTTGATTATTGGATGCAGATGACAAGCCCTCTGCCATCATGTTGTCTTTGGTAGTTACATCACTGATTCCAGTAATCCTCTTTCCTTTATGATTTGAACACCTTTTTCTTCCAGGAACAGGCTTGTTCTTACAGATAGAGCCATAACCAATAGCAACTCCACAAATTACTTCATCTTGATGAAGTTTATCATCGTGTTTAACTAACTGGAACCGAGATTTCACAAATTCGAGAATTTGAGGGAGAAAACCTCTCTTATTTTTTGATTCGTCTTCAAGAAGTGGCAAGTCTGGAGCAATCTTGATCCCTAATTTCTTACTTAATAAAAGTCTATCCCAGTCAACAATCTTACTAAATAAACCAACATTTGAATTGGATAGCCCCTTGTCAAACTTCGATAAGATGTCTTTATGCCGACAAGTGCCATTCCCAATCATGTTCCACGCATAATCAAAGACTACAAGTAGCCTCCTCTCCATCTCCATTGCTTCCTTTTTGTCTGTCATCTGCTTACATGTAAGAAGACTTAGCTTAAGAGCAAAGGAAAGTAATTTTCTTAAAATATATGCAAAAATTTAAGTGAGAATGTTGGATTCAATATGAGATATGTATGTTAATAAAGAAAACTAAGGACCAAATTTTGGAGTAAAGTAATAAACCAAACTGCCTATTGGTGGTAATATAGACATCTAATATCAGCCAGGAAGATTCCTAAAGCTACATATGCATGGCTCAATACCATGATATATGTAGCTAATTCAACTATAATTGGATTTATCCAATACATTGTTGTTTTTTGGAGTAAGTTCAAGTGAATGGCCAACAGCCCAGATCTTTTAAAAGGTTCTTTCTGCTATGTTTATAGATAACAGAAAAAAAAAATGCTCCTGGAACAACTATAAAAGAAAACTTTTTCCAAAACTTGTTTATGATTTCTTCATGTCTTTCATAGTGAAACTCAATGCTGATTCATTTTCTTAGTAATATATGAAGTTTATTATATGCAAAAAAAAAAAAATCACTTACTGGAGCCCATCTAAACACAATGGAACATCCCATTGAGAAGATCTGTTTAAATAAACCAGGGCCTGTTTTAAGTTCAGGAATTTCAATTTTCCTTGAACTAGTAACTGAACATCCATGATCCAAATGAGATCCTGCACGTCCATACTGTTGCAGCCTTGTTCGAACATTCTCAGCTTGGCCAAGATACACAACAACAACTTTACTTAAAGCATGTTGCCTGGTATGGATTTCATTGGTAAAAGTTGCAATAATCCCTAGCTCATAGAGTCCAGTACATGCACAATTAGCAGGAAGGTTATGGGTTCTGTATCTCTGCACCCCTTCCTTGCCCAAGGAATAATCGTTCCAATCAGATGATCCAATAAGAACCTGAAAGATGGACAAGCACAATTATATATTGCATAAAAATAAGGACCATCATATAATGATATGCGCATGTGCTTACTCTTTGTGCGGTTATAAATGAAATACATACTCACATTATGTGCATTCATTCTAGAGGAGATAAAACAAAGCTCTTCTTTGAGTTTTATAGAAACTGTACTACTATCAGTAATTCTCAGATATCTTTCAGAAGAATTAAAATTCAAGTAAAAACTGACAGCAAAATGTAGCTAAATGATCAGATACAAGCATTTGTTAGGTAACTGAAGATTTTCTATTTTTAATTTGCAGTTTTCATAAAATAAAATCATTGAAAATAAAAAATAAATATTTATCATGTTGATCATCTCTAATAAATTTATAAATATGTCAAAAGTCAAATTCTAAATATTTATTTTATTTATTTTTTATTTTTTGAATATTATTTTCTAAATGAGATGTTTTTAAAAAAAAAATTAGAAATTTTTCTAAACCAAACAGAGAAGATTTGTAACTTATCCATTTTCATGAGAAGATACTGAGATTGATTGTGTATCGCAATTATGTGATAGAGAGATCTTTTCTCAGTATAAATTTTCAACTAGCATGATCAGCTGCACTATGCCACTGGAAAAAAAAGAATTGTGAAACATAACATCCTCACTTGCGATGGATAAGATTTAGGATTATCCTGAGCCCATAACATCAATTAGATGCAAACAAGAGGAAGTTGCAAAAAATTAGATACACCACTGACCTTTCGCTCAAAAATTTGAAACAAACTGTGTTTGCTTCATCACGAGATGCAGAAAAAGAAGATAATGAATATGGTAGCCCAAGGTTCTTTGCTTCGAGTGTGTCACATGGCACACCCAAAGCCTAGGAAACTCACAATCTTCAAAAGTGTAGATACTTTTTTTGCCAAATAATTGAGTTCTACATTTCACCCTCAACACCATCAATGATTATCATGAAGAAAGAAGCAATTTTTCACATAAAAGGATGATGTATCAATTGTTTTGTCTTTTATGAAATAATATTTTGTAGAGCACCAAAAGACAAAAATGTGAATTCAACGATAACCATACAAGAGACACACACAACAAATGTTGCAAGCATTATTGCACAGTACCATATTACCCAATGAGAAATAAATTGTAATAAAAGAAAAAAATATTTATATTATCTATCAACATAATGAAACAAATACTCATCAAAGACCAACATGGATAAAAAGAGGTAAAGAAATCTGAACTCAAGGAAATTCAACCACTAAAGCTAATAAACTTCGGAACATAAAGACCTAAAATATCCAATATAGGAAATTTAAGGATCAACGGGCATTGAGCACCGAAGTTAGTTATGGATCATAGGTATGGATAAAAGGCAAACAAATATATGTTGTTGTCTATTATGCATGATGCAGGAAAATGTCATACTCAATCCTTCAATTCCTATAAGCCGCATTGTTCCTACATAGGATCTCAATCTCCACAACCTTGGTTGATACAAGAACCATTTCTTGGAATCAACATTATCGATAAAGTCAGTGGATCAACCCTAATAACATAGATAAATAGATCTCATAATCATCTATCATGAACCCCCTTTCATAGATCTAAAGTGGCACACCTAGCATGAGAAAGTCAACCTATGATCTACTATAAAGCTCAAATGGAAGAATCTTCATTTCTCAAATTAGAAACAATATGTCAAATTCATTGTGTGCAAGAAAAAAAAAATAATTTCAATACAAAAAGATAGCAAACACAACAAACATAATAATAGGAATATAAGTAATATAACGTGCTTTGATCTAATCCTTAAGAGAGTCCTATCCGATAGAATATGAAAGAAAAAGTATAGAGAAAGCAAGATAAGCCATTGTACTCACCATTTATATAGAATTCTTTCAACCTCACTTTAACCTCTAAAACATGACTCTTCATACACCAGACTGCAAGTAGACACTTGAGATCTCTATTTATTACATCTAAATATGCTTGAAAATAGTCTTGTTGGATACTTAGATCACACCTTTATCAAATACTCATACCTAAGTTTGAGTAGGATAGACTTTACTTCTCCTCAAACACTAGGCATATTTCCTACGAGAAAAGAAAATAAGATATTTCCTCTATTCCTTTGGACATAAAAAGATTAACGGGAGGAAATGATTAGAATATCTTTCTTTATACTGTTTCTATCTAATTTGGACGAAAACTCACTTTCACAGAGAACCAAGTTCAAATCTAAGCGTAAAAAATTCTAAAATTATTTTCTCCTTAAATTTATTTCTTATTTATATATATTTTTAAGTTTGACAAATAAAATTGTAAAAAAAAATTCAGCCTCTTTCCTTTGGTCTAAGGAAGTTGAATGGAAAATACTTCACAATCTTTTTCCTTTCATTCAAGAAGAAATTGAAGACCAAATGGATCGAACTGATCAGAGTGAGAATCAATCGATTCAAATTCCATCGCCAATCAATGTCATACTTGAATTTTAACTTTCTCAATCTTTTCATATTTCAAGATGTTAGTTCAAATAAATTAACCTACCAAACAAGTTTTGTTATGAAATAAAAAAAAAAGAGTTTAAATGGGCGAAAGGCCCAATCGAACACGAACAGACTCTGACAATCATTTTCACAGTACAACCCATGCCCTAAAGAGGGCGCGGCGCCACCATAACAAGCTCTTCGCAAGAATGACGTTCTACCGCTGCTCCAGAGAAAATTGGGTTTAGGGTAAAAACAAGCAACATAGAATCCACCGGAAACTCTCTAGAACTATACATAACAACTAAAAACAAGAAAAATAACCACTAAAAGAATATCGATTTCGTAGATATTTTCAGATCTTACTTTTCCCGCTTTTTGGAGTGCATAATAACACTTATTTTAATCGTAATATGACACGCCAGTTCATCTACTCTATACCTTGCACAAATCGTTTTCAAAGAGCAGACGTCGTCTTGAACCCGTAAAATCTAGCGGATCCGAGGGAGGAAGGGGCGACAAAGAAGAAAGAAAAAAGGGGAACGCGAAGAACGCGAGTGCTTGTACCTTCCAACGGGAGAAGATGGAGTCGTGCTTGGTGCGGCGGCACTCCTCCCTTCTGAGCCTGGGGGAGGAGATCATTGCCGTCATCTCCAATCTCGTCGAGCCATATGCACTCTTTTGCTCGCCATGGATCCAGCAGCCTCGTGTCCTTCCTGTGCTGTGGTTTATCTGAAAGGAAAGCGGGGTCCACTTGGTTAATTTCACTAAATTTTTCCATCTAAACATATCGTTGCACCCTGATCCATCCCCACAAAGTTGAATTAAAAGATTAGACGGATAGACGGTTTAGACGGTTTGATGGTTTAGACGGTTTTAATAAATAAAAAAAAAATTCTTCCCGTACTAAAAACTGCTTCACGTCTATCTTTACATTTTCCATAAACTACTTCACCCGTGGTGATACTGAATCATGTATAATTCAAATAAATAAAGAAAAGGTGACCTAGTGATGGCTCCTTATGTCATAGGGAAGTGAAGGCTGCCTAACATAGCCATGCTTCTCCAACTTCCTTTATATTTCAAATGAACAATAGCCATCAAAGAGATTACTCATTTTACAGCTATCTGTACCTCCATACCAACATCTTTCAAACATTGAACCTGTTTCGAATAGTTATCTGCAAGACCGTCATACCTATTCATTTTCTCCTCCGCTTCCGTCTTAGGGAGGACATTGCATTTAAACCAGAGATAGTCTGACCATAAGAATACAAACTAATATTCTCATCCAGCACTGAATGAAGTTGAGGATCTGACTCTTTGTTGGTGTCGTCTTGCTCAAAACTACCCGAGCTAATATTTTCAGGATCTTTAGAGTTTTTAGCAAGCTCCAAATCTCTGATGTTAGTTATAGCTGACTGAGTCGCATCAACTCTTTCATTATTCTCATCAATGCAGAAACCACCTCCACTAAGCAAATAGTCTCCGCAAGATGCATCCTCCAGAGCATGCTTGAGGTCATAGCTAGGATCTCCATGCCTATCTTCAAAATGAATCTCTGCTGAACCATGTGTTTGGTTGGCAGCAATCTGGTCTGTATTATCTTTTTCATCATTCTCATCAACAGTGAACCCACCGCCTGAGAAAAGATACTCTCGGGAAGGGTAATCCTCTGAAAAGGAACATGTTCCTTTGTCAATATTGGTGGAATGTCCAATCCTATGCGCACTGTCATTATCACTTTGTTCCTGCTCTCTTACAACTTCTTGCAGCTCACTACTATACTGGTTCGAAGTCCCATCATTTTCATCAGTTCCAAAATCTTCTGCATATTTAACTTGTTTCAGCGGCCTCCCGGACTGGAACAAATTAGAGATTGTATTTAGTAGACTACATCCAGTAAAAAAATTACCAAAAGCGACAACGATATCACTCGAGAGAGTAAAGTTTCAAAAATCATTATATATTGAAATATACTAACCACATCGTGGACCACCAATCCGTGTACTAGAATGTCAGACAAACATACTTTATTAAAATTCAAGCACTAAATTAACATACAGTTTTGCTATGTGTGTGACAAGACAACAGATATGTGATGTTCTGGAAGAATTAAAGCATGCGCTGCTCAAAATCTAGAAGTCCTTAATCTTTTGAGGGAGAAGAAAATGCAAAAGTAGTTCATCCAAATGAATTATAATTTCAGAAAATGCACATAATGAGGTGATGAGATAGGTAAGAGTAAGGAAGACGCAAAATAAGTGATATAATTGACAAATAAGTACGCTAACTGAAGCAACAATCACTGTTTCTACAAACAACTGGAAGATCAAGTCATTTTAAGGCACGCAAACACGATGCGCCAGATTTGGTTCTGAAACTCAACGATAAAAAGTCACATAATACTACCAATGATTCAAAGAAGAATACATGTACATAGTAACAACAGGCATATTTGATTCTGATACTTGAAAAAAATATATATACTATCAATGAGTTAAAGAACTTTGGTATAATAGTGCGAAAGTGAGGAAAATGAACTTACTCTACGCAATTCTAAAATTGCTCTGGGCACTTCAGCTTGGTTTTCCACTTGAATATCAGTAATAGAATCATTATTTTTTCCTTTATTACTACATTCGGAGTCAGACTTCAGCACACTCTTTCTTCGACTGCTATCCCTTCCCCTTCCCCCCTTCCCAGTCTTATTCACACTCAAAACATTATTATCAACTACTTTACATTGTTCAGAATTAAGTGAATGTTCAACCACAGCATCTGGATCCACAATCTCTTTTCCAGAATCCTGTGCTATTGATTGTTTTTGAGTTTTCCTTCTTTTGAAGTTATTACCAGAAGAATTCTCAGATATATTTTCCTGTGATCCTTTTGTTATTTTTCTACTAGAATTGGGTGCCTCTTTAACAAGATCATCAGTCAACTCAGGTGACAAGTTGTCTGTCATTCCTTTCAAAGCCTTCTTAATTCGCTGGCTACGTATTTTTGCAAACCTTTCATTGAATGTGTAGAATGCTTCCAGCCGCAATTGCGTCTACATTGAATAACAAAAAAGTGAAAGATGGATTAGGAATTTCTTGGTAAATACTAAAGCAGAATTATAGAAGATACAGAAATCAACAACCAACGAATGTGTTTTTATTAATTTGTAAATATAGTGATTGATTTAGCTTAATGCTGTAAATCTATCCCAAAAGGATATTCAGGCATTTGGAATTACTAGGAAGTACAATTAATTTATAACAATCAGAACATCAGAAAAATGATGGGATTAAATAAAATTATAATAATGTAAAAGGAAGCGAAAAACTAAAACACTTGCAACCAACATATGTAAGGTTGATGAAACTGACAAAATGTATTAGTACCAGCAAAAGGAAAGGCAGCAGAAAATAAGAGTTTTTTTTCTGAAAAAAAAAGAAGCTTTACTATGATAGAAGCAGAATATTGAGAATCTATAAAGCAACTTCACCTTGAATAGAAGTAAAATGGTACAAAAGAATGAAGAATAACAATGATTAATCTAAGAAGGAAACAGTGACAAACCTCATGCTTGTTGTACTCCTTCAGAACTGGTACAAGTAACTCATCAGCCTTCTGATTAGTCCACCCAAACTTTTCCCAACACAACCTGCAGGTGTATGTATTAGGGGAAAATGAAAACATTTACGGAGAAGGTGAAAAATACATCTAAATAATTTGTCTTCATCGTTCCAACAGTATTCATTAATACAAGCTCAATATATTTATATCATGTTGATAAAAAGGTCCAAGGTAAGCTATTTCTTTAAAAAAATATATATTTCTCATTGAGACGGGTCAGCTACATAAATCTTAGCCCTCCAATTTACTCTATGCAAGTCTATATCAGTATTATTATTCAATACTCAAATCACGAGTTATCTTAGTTATTTGTAACAAAATCAACCTAGTAATGAAAATAGTGATTAATGTCAGATTATATACAACAATTTAAAAACTACAAGAAGAATGAGCATCAACTTACTTGCGAAGTAAAGGCAAATCTGGTTTTCCCCAGATGAAAGGTTCAGTTGATTCATCAATTTGAGGTGATGTATATGCATTAACAACTACATCACTAGGAAATGATGGAGAGATATGCCAATTCTTGCTCACATTTCTCTGGATGCCAAAGTAAAATGTTTGAGAAAATTGAAACAGAACCATACAAGTTAAAGCATAGAATATTCAAACTGACATGCTTATCCATAAAGATGTCTTTGACGGCCCCATTGCCAGAAGGTTTCTTGATTGCATCGCCCTCAACACTCTCTTTCATAAGATTTGCATCATTGTTTTCTTTTGAGGATTCCTTTTTTGACTTGTTACCAGATCCAAGTTCATCAAATATATTTGGATCAGGAGACTCAACCCATTCCCTAAATTTATGGAGACCATCTTTCTCTGGAAATGCATGCACAACTTCAA
The DNA here is from genome assembly GCA_038050645.1 of Hedychium gardnerianum. Taxonomy (NCBI): domain Eukaryota; kingdom Viridiplantae; phylum Streptophyta; class Magnoliopsida; order Zingiberales; family Zingiberaceae; genus Hedychium; species Hedychium gardnerianum. The sequence continues at coordinate 6,976,156 of JBBUKS010000029.1, forward strand.
TGGCATTGACAATGCCAATTCCACTGCACTAGAAAAAACTGGAGGATTTGAATATATCATCAAGCAATAAGCTTCTTCAGTAAAGTATATAAATACACATTTTGATATCACAAGAGCATCTAGATATTAAGACGTGTTAATCTACTAAAAATCTAATGATTGTTAGATTTCAACAAAAAAAAAAACGAATCCTGTGTTTAACTGACTAAGAGTCAAAATTTGCAAACTTGAGAATGTACATACATTGGTTCATGTGAGCATTTACAAGTTGAGATGGAAGAGAAATTTAAGAAACTATCCAATACATGACCATGATGCCATCTGATTTTTGATAGAAAAATTAACATTTTGAGTTTCTCAATCCTCTTCTTCCAATATCCAAGGGTTGGCAGAAATCAGTAGGTTTAATAAATGTTGTAGGTCTAAACTAATCATGGTTTCTCTCTATGTTTGATGCAATAGCCTATTTTATGTTAATGTTCTGAAGCTAGGCAGTCCATCTATTACGGGTATTGGATTACTAGTTGTTCCTTGATTTAAGTTTTTTTTTCACTTGAAAGATGCTAATTTGACAGAAAACAAGCTAAATACAGGTTTTGACTAATCATGTTTATGCAATCAATATATGAAGTAGTTAGAGTTTTAATTCTGATTTTAAATTTTAAAAGATTGTTTAGATATTTGGGAGTTTGTTAGAGTTTTTTTTTAATTTAACTGGGAGCTCATTGAATTTTTGGGATAGTACAGTAGTATTTTTACAAGAACTGTAAAAAGGGATTGAGTTGTTCTCAGTGCTGGATCTGCATTAGTTTCAGTTGCAAAGCCTACTTGTCCAGCGCGCAATGTCAATGTGCATTTCCTCAAAAAATTGTGTTCTTCCTTACCATGTCCTCTGTCATCCAAAACAACCATGAATTATAATTATTTGTAGAGTGTTTGACTAGACAAGATCTTGCTATGCCTCCATCCGTATTAAACCTACAAGTCAAACTTGATGGAACGACTCATATTCTGCTACTTCTTACATAAGACTCAAAACAAAATTGTTGAATTGCCTGAGGTTGATCAACAATACATTCTCTGCGAATAGAGTTACTATCTCATTGCTCACTGTCATTTGTAATATGTTTAGAGCTAAAGCTAAGCATTGAAGGCACAAAAACATTTTTGCAATAAGATATATAGAAGACAGTAGTATCCTGTTCATTTGAACTAAAAATCAGGCCAATAGTAAGTGTTAGCTTAGTGAGTCATTGACAGTTTCAAACTTCTAATTTCTGATAAGACATGGTTGAAATGAACTCATTCCAAAAAATTACCAAAATTACTTCTACCAATATACACTTTGGCACACTTCAGTGAGGATTAGAATGAATTCAAATAATGCTTATAATATTTTTTTGTAGTTTGTTTCTTTAAAATTCTAATTTAATTTATTATTTAATTGTTATAATCTTATTTTTTTAAAAAAACAAGTGAAACAAAATATGGGAGTAAAGATTACATATATTGAAGTTAAAACAAGTAAAAAAAATCATGTTTAATTCAATTGCCTAACTGATATAGTGAGAGGATTTTACGAATATTACTCTTCTAAATTCATCTTGACGTACTTTAACATATGTCGAAGTATGTATTGGTATGGCATAATATAATAAAATTTTAATTCAATTTACTATTTAATTATTATAAGTCTTATTTTAGAAGAAATAAACTGAGATGGCATCAAAGAAATAAATTCCATTGAGATTCATCTCAGTAGGCTCCCATATGAACGCGCCAAGTGTTGGCACACACGGTGCTAAAAACCTACCATTCTAGATGGCAACAAAAAGTGTATGTGGTGTGGCGAGGGGGGTTACATATAACATCAAAGTTTAGCATTGCATCACTCAATCTTAAAATTCATATAATCACCTATATACTGATTCTCTATAAGGACTTTTTAGATCTTTAGTTAGGCTTATATGTGATAGCTACTTATTTATATTTTATTTCCAATAATGCATTGTTGCAGCTACTTAAAAGTTTTTCTCACTCAGGCACAGCAACAATATAGTGAGACTATTCGAAATCCTAAGGAAATTCTTAATGCATAATGCAGGGCTACAAGTGGTAGCAATTTGATGGGAGAATAATAAAAGATATTGAAAGATTCAAAGATATTTACAGTGGGAAAGTTGAATAATCAATAACTCCCTTAAAAGATGATGTTAATTGTCATACAGAACAAAGTTAACCAATTTAATTACTTTTCCTAGAAATATGAAACAAAGGGGAAACTCCACCCATTGGCCAGATAAATTCAAAAGCTTAAAATGGGAAGTGAAAAAACAAATTCTTAATTCAATTATGTTAATGAAGTGTTTGGTATTATTCTATTCATGTTATATGCAAGACTCGAGAGTTGAAAAGATTCATATATAATTTATTTTATTCGAGGTCTGCTTAAAAATAGCAAATATCCATACACCATATAATAGAATAATTAATATAAAATCTAGTACATTTACTCAAAATCAATAAATTTGAATCTTAATGAGCATTGCTCATCAACCGCAGGAAAATAAATTACAGCTAACCTTACATATCTACTTGTTTCAAGATAGACTCATAATATTATAATAATATTTGAGATTCTTAACAAAATCTTTCATTCAATACTGATACATGACAATTGACAGAATTATTCAATCTACCATAGCTTATTAATCTTCATTTTGCAGCACTTTTTTTCATTGATGAGCAGGCAAACATAATGAACAAATCTGTGCTACACGCAAAGTAAACATACTACTTCACTACTGCAGCTTACCTGACTCCTTCTGTATAATCACTTCCAAGAAGCATTGCCATACGGATCAAATTTTCTCGATTTAATCCAAGCTCAGATTCAATGTCCTGATATAAAAAAAAAGCTCAAAAAATCACAATCGAAAGGCAAGAAATCATGCTTGCAGAAAACTGAATATAATCAAACTAATATAAAAACAAATTTAGGTCCACATACATACAATGGCATCTAAATTAAGAATTTGTAAAGTGGATTTTGTTCATGGATCCAAGTGTACAAAGCAATACAGGACAGCACAATATAAAGGTAAGCTCATGACAATTTCTGTTGTTGACATGCGACATGGGTTGGGCCATATGGTATAAAGTAGAACTTCATCTACCAAATCCATGCAAGGCAGTTTGAACTCAAAACTTAGCTCTCTTTTTCCTCAAAACATTGTGGTTATACATTAGGGCTAAAAATCTCAGAAAAATTAGAGGTATACATTTTCATTACAATATTTAAGATTTAAGAATGGAGACACCACTCAATTTCATAGGTTAATGAAACAGACCTTCATGAAATAAGTCTCAACATACTTCCTATCATCAAATATGTTCTTGAAGACACTTCGAGCCCCAAACAAGAAGACATCTGAATCATCAGTTACAACACCATCAACAAGCTTTGTCATTTCCATATAAGCACATTGAGCTTCTGCTTCTGTAGGTGCAATTATGTAAGGCAATCCAAACATTTGTAATAGTTCCTGCATTTTTCCAGAAAAGAGATCAGAGATGTAAAAAAGAAACAGAAACTTATGCGGAAAAAAAAACCCTTACACTCCAAATAATTTCTTAAATCTTTATTAGTCCTTGCACCAACCCCTCACAATTGGATGGAAGCCATAAATTAGTATGCAAAATCTCTAATGCTGTACAAGATGGTGATTTCATTTTCAATAGGCAGGTGTCGATCAGATGAAACGATTAATTAGTATACACCATGACAACAAATTATCATGGAGCCAACGTTGCAGCGTTTATGTTTCTAAAATAATAAAGCTGAAGTACAAAATTATTGATTTGTTGGAAAATATTGACAGTTCGGTTATTGATTAGTTCTTTAAAATCGCTTCATTCAGTACTGTTGAGCCATTACTTCCATAAGAAAATAGGGATCATATTATACTCTCTGAATGGAAATAGCAGAAACTATGCAAGAACTTAGTAACTCTATTTAATATTAAAGCTTCCACCTGAAACATTAAAAAAGAGATTGAAGAAAACACCTGACACTCAGCGAACATCTCATTGTTCACAGATTCTGCATTGCGCTCAAGAATCCTTTGCTCATTACCAAGATCTGCACGTTCTTGTCTAAGTAGTGAAATTTCATTGTCCAGACTAGCTTCAGATACTTCTATTGGATAACTAAAAGAGTTTTCCATGCTTTGGTCTACCATAAAATTAGAAGCAATACTAGTTTTCTCAATAACTTGAAGTTGCTCTATGCCAGCATTAGCCACCAATTCCTCCATATTTTCAGAAAATGAATTATTGTTCCCTGCACCAGAAGATTGATCCAATCCACAACTATTCTGACCATCAGGAATAGAGAGACCAAGAACCATAATAGAGTTATTATCCATGGCCTTTGAATTGGTATTAGAATTAGCATTACAAGATCCCTCCATGGGTTTAGTCAAATAAGAATGATTTTGGAGTTCATCAGAAGGTTTGCATGGTGAAGTATTGTCTGCCTGTGATGTCATTATGTTATCATCCTCTTTTTTGCTGGAATTATCCAACTGTTCATCATTATGCAATGGGCTAGTCCCAGAATCATAGTCTTGGCAAACAGATGTTATCAGTTTCTGTGAAATTTCTGCATCAAAGCCCCGGTCTGTGAATGAACTTTCTAAATCTTTATTTACTAAAGAAACAGTTGAGGAATTGTGATCTTTAAAATCTTCCAGACTTCTCCTTATTGCTTCTTGCATATCAGTTTCCTCCTCGAGCAATCCTTTTGAAACATGTTTTTCAGATTCACCTTGGCAATGAAAAGTTTCTTGAGGCTCATGACAAACACCTTCAGCCCAATCCATGTCAGCTTCTTCACATGGGTTCTCAGCTAAAGTAGATTTGCTTGCGCAATAGTCAGCTTTTGGACTTCCATTTATCTCCTCTGCTAAACCTTTTGGATTTTCACTAACCACCTCAACCAGACCCTCACTCCAGATGGAATCAGACTCAGAATCATTTGTAATCTTATCTGAATGAACACCATCTGAGGGCATGTTAGATGTTTGACCTCCAGACACTAACTGCATGAAGATGTCATCATCCATATCATTCATCCCATTATCATCATCTAAGAAGGATATCTCAATTGCATTTTCACATCCATGGATAGTCTCTTTGTTATTAATTTTCTTATCTGCTCCTTCGCTACTTACAAATGTGTCTGGAAGTTGAACATTTTCAGAATGACTTTCGGATTCAACTTCTTTTTGGGTGCAGGAAGTCTCTGGATCAATGCAGTTATCTCTCTTTCTTTTCTCCTGCTCGTACTCTTCCATCAAATCCAAATTCCTCTGCAAATCACGAGTCATACGAATTCCCAATCCTCTCACTCTGCTAACTCGAAGGCGACCTTTCTCATCAAGGTATGTCTCAACATCAGGACCAAAATTTTTTACACTTTCATCTACAGAGACATCTTTTAGCAATTTAGACTGACTAGTGAGGAAGCTAGACTTTGTTGAGGTGCTTGGCTTGGCCAACGCCTGATGATCCTGATTTCCACTATTAGCAATTCCTCTGGATGTAAGCATCCTAAAATAGAAAGATACTACTTTCATTGGAAATCAAATGCTTAAATATAAATATTAACAGCTAACTAGCATACTAAGCATCATACGACAGAACAATCAATCCTTTTAAACTGATGGGAGTAAAACATAAATATAACGTTTGTCAATTGAGTCAAAAACTAAATCCCAAAATATGCATATCATATGTTCACCGTATAGACTTTCCCATCAATAAAGAATTGAGAGGTGCAACACAAAATCTTACTGTTTATCACCCGTAAATGATGACGAAAAGATAAACTCCCTGTTGGCTTCAGAAGCAATCCTTGAAGTTTGCACACCAGCTACACCTCTACCAGCTGCACATTTCTGTATTTCATCTATCTCCCTCCTAAAAGTAATAGTTTTAAGATATGATTGTATTTGCAGCTCAGAAAATTTAGTAGGGGCCTGAAAAAAAAATTGTTTCTCAGCACACAGCAAACCTATTCATCCTGTTGGTTATAAACATAAAGCGGCAAAATGACTACCTAAATTGTGAAGATTAACAAAAGACCATATAGTTGCAGTTTAAGATGTATTAAACAAACATTTCAAATCTGATGGATATAAAATTAGTCGTTTTTCCATTTACAAGTCTCACTCAGCTGTAGTTGTTTCAACAAGAAACAATAGAAACTACTTTCAGTAAAATAGGATCAAAAAGAAAAAGAAAATATATTTTTTTCCTTCTACAAGAACGAGGAGAGCTTTTCTCTAAGTGCCAAGAATATTAGGCACTATTAGTCATGTGAATTTAGTCATACATTAGATGTTTTAGGATTAAGGTCTAAGTTGAGACATACATATACTTCCAATGGAATAGGGTTAAGGTCTATGCTGTGACTAACATATATTCTGCAATGGCCATCTCATAACAGAAGGCAATATAAAACATTCAAATTTTCCAAACAATATGTATATCATGTCACCCCCTATTAAGGTTAGGGTTTTCCAAAGGGGTATTTGCCAATCTCCCTTATATATTTCAATCCTTTTTCTCATCCCTTCTCCCTTGTCCATGCAAAGTGAATTGTCCTACTCTGTTTGTGTCACAGGCTGCAGACTTTAGCTAGATACCATGCAACCTTAAAAGTTCATGTGTAGTACAGTGTAGTACATTCTAGAACATGTGTAGTAAAACTAGTATATCCTAGTAAGTGATATCTAGTACATTACAGAACATGTATAGTACAAGTGCCCAGGTGGCTGAGCCCTTTGTGCTTGGGTATAGCCGCGAATTGTAAAACTTGCATCACAACCACCTCCATCACTTTCATCCTCTCACCAAAACACCTTCTATGCAACATTAGGACCTTCCTTGTGTGTCCTTCTCCATGCAAACTAATTGTTGAGTGTCCTCGTGCCTCTTCTCTTGCGATGTAGATCTCATGTCCTTGCACGGGATGAGCAACACATCCACACAATGAGCCATGTGTTGATGCCTGGTAATGGTCATATGTTCTCTCTGCTATATCTGGCCATCTTGTGGTACATGCATCCACAGCACCAATGCCATTGCTTCTTGTAGTGCTGCCAGGTGTAGGTGTAACTGTGCAAGGTGTGCAGGCAGTCCCCTGTCTCCACTTGTAAGGCTGATGTTGCCTCCCCCTTCACTACCTAAAATGCCTACATCCATTCTGCCTCATTCAGACAAACCTCCATGTGAATAGAATGAAGGCTATTCATTTTTCATAAAAGCTCCCTTTCTCTGCTAAGCTTCTCCACTAATTCCAGCCGCTGCAGTGCCTTGTTTCCTTCTTAACCAGAGCAATGATTCATCTTCTTCTCCTCTCATCTTTTGCTCACGGGCCTCTCATCTAGGACTGGATCAACAGTGCAGACTCCTTTGTACCTCGCCTTCTTCAAGTCACATCGTGAAAGGGAGTCCTTAGACATTAATCTCCCTTAAGACACTCATGACTCTGTTCTCCAACTTCTTCAGCCTCAACCTTCTCAATTTGCTTCCAGCACTCGGACACCTTATTTACTTCTTGTATTTCTTCTTTCAGCATATTATATTCTATCAAGTGAAGACTTGAACCCAAAAAAATGTCTTCTCTTCAATTTGTTACTCCCAACAAAGGATCAATAGTGTTATCCATCTCCAATGAAGACCTGCACAGAAATACATCCTGTTCTCAATTTACTACTTCCAGCAAAAGGTCGAGATGGCTATCCATTGCTCTTCCAAGTAGAGTCGTCAACCGGTCGGATTGGCCCACTCCGCCAAACAATTTAAGCGAGTTTGAATGAAATCTTATAACACATCATCTGGCATACCTAAATGGGCCAGCCCGCGCAGGTTGCGGGTCCAGGCAGGCCTGCCCGTGGTGGGCTCAGGTTGGCCTATGTGTTGAAAAGAAAAAAAATTCAAAACTTAAACTAAAGTAAAAAATTCAATGGACTCATGGGCTAGCCCGCTTAATCTGCAATCCAACCTTTTTTATTTTTTGGTGGGCTCGTGGGCTGACCCGCCTAACCCACAACCCACCTTGGGTTGGGTGGGAATTTCCCATGTTGGCAGGCTGCCCGACTGGCAGGCTGGCTGGCAGGTAGGCTGACCCACCCCGCCAGATGATGGGTTTTTGGTGGGGCGGCCCGTCTAACAACTCTACTTCCAAGAGCTTCGAGTTCTTTCATTTTCCATTAGTCCATTGTGTCTGGCAGACAGGCAGGCCCGCCCCACCAAATGATGGGATTTTGGTGGGGCGACCCGTCTGACAACTTTATTTCCAAGAGTTTCGAGTTCTTTCATTTTCCATTAGTCCATTGTGTCGGGCAAGCAAACAGGCTGGCCCGTCCCGCCAAATGATGGGTTTCTGGTGGGGCGGCCCGTCTGACAACTCGACTTCCAAGAGCTTCGAGTTCTTTCATTTTCCATTAGTCCATTGTGTCCTATATTGTATGTGTCTATTGAAGGAAAAATTCACTCTCAAGAGATAATGTACTCGGCTATGACCAATCATTGGCTATATGTTCTATTAACTCCTTAGGTTTGTTTTCACCTACGTGCAAGTATTACATTTTAGTTTTATTATAGTCATGTATCAGCCTACATTTTCTAGTTTACCTAACAAGTTTTTATGTATAGTATTTGTGCTCCATCTAGAGGAGTATTGAGAGTATTTGGTATTATCAGTCATGTGAGTTTAGTCCCACATTAGATGTTATAGGGTCAGAATCTAAGTTGAATCTTATATATACATCGCAATTATTTTGTAATGGTTAGCTCATATTGTAGGCAATGCAATATTCCCTTTCTCCAATAATAACAGTGAGTTTCATTTTTGAAACAAATGCGTTAATATAACAACATGAAGGTATGAAAGTTCATTGACTGAATGCCATGATAGAAGAAAAGCAAAGTTTCAGCAGAGGTCTTATCATGGTTAATCATCGGTCAAGGAATTTCAATGTTGAAAATTCCAAGAAATTTTAGCAAATTTAATGATCTTAAACTGGGAAAGTGCAGAAATAATGAAGTTATTAGGTAGAGATAGATTGGAGTAAGAATAACCAAAATAATCATAAGAGTCCTGAACCTTTTTAATCGTCTGATATTTCTGTCTGTTCTCAGCCATGATTCTCTCCCTCATCTACACAAGCATATGTAATGACAACAGATGAAATACGCAAACATCAAAGTGGATACATACAAACAATTTCATTAAATTATCACTACCTGAACAAGAAGATCAAGTTGCATTGATGGAGGCAATGAGGCTAAAACTGCTGGATCCAATTGAATATTGTCTATAGGCTGCCATTACCAATTATTTGTGATAAGTTTCATGTTACAAGACATGTGGAGGATCATTTAAATAAGTAATTCAAATCTTAGAAGCTCTCTTCAATACCTTCAGAACTGAACTGAATTCAAAGGATAGAGAAGAATAATATAGCAGTATTTTAGAATGACTCTTTTGAAAAGAATCATTTGAAAGTACTATGATTTTCCTTTTCATAATTCCCTACAAAGTAAAAACTGTCATATATGCACCATAATCTTGTATTGTCATCCTCCATGTCATTCACCATTTTTTCCTTGAGAACTGCAATGCATTAGCCTTAAAGTTTGCAATAACAAAATAAAGCATCAAGCACAGTTATCTTTCTTTTTTGCATGAAGAAGGGTTATGTTTAATCATTCAATACCCAAATATACTATGAGGACTAGCATCCTAAATATTCTAACCAACCTTCATACAGATTCTTGTTGATTTGTAAATTAGAAACTGTGTACTACTCATTGGCAGAATAAAACCTAAATAATATTTTTGTAAGTTATCTAAACAAAAAATTGAATGAGCCATCTCAATGGTGTATCTTACCCAATACATTATTTCAATCCACATAAACCATCTCAATGGTGTATCTTACCCAATACATTATTTCAATCCACATATCCGGCCATCTTATAAGGAACGAAGCAACTAAACAAAATTGATTCAAGATAAGATTTGAACTCCTTACACATGTCCCTTCAGTGACACAGCTCTAAGCATGTAAGAACACAGAACAATGATCCCTCAATTGCTAAAGATTCAACTCCAGCATTGTCAGTTATGTTCCATTTATGCATCTGCAGTTTTAAGTTGTGTACCAGAAGGCCAAAAATAACTGTAATTTTGTTGTAGTGCAGTGTCATTGGTGAACACACTAAAATATATGATGGTATAGTCATTTAGCAAGTAAATCATAACAGCCTTAAGCAACGAACTAGAACTGTTGTATTGGTCTTTTTCCAAAGCAATACTGGAACTGTTTATCTTTGAATTTCAATTGATAGTTCTGCTCGTGCTGCCAGTATTTATTAGAATTCAAAGTTTGTATCGAATAAAAACTAAATTTTGGTTTATTCTAGAAAAGGCTACTGCAAAAAATAATTCTCTTTGCAATAGGATTAGAATGATAGCCTAGTTTGCGAAACTGATTTCTCAATCTTATTTAGAATTTTCAAGAGCCAAGCAACTTGCAGAAACAAATTTCCAAAACCCAACCTTAAATTTTCTCAGATGGTTTTTTAATATGATAGATCTTGTATCATTTATTCAACAATCATGTTCACAATAGTAAATTTGTTCAAACATATCGAGAATGCTGCATCAGTATTTCTGGTGAATTCTAGGAAATGTAGAAAGTACCAATATATGTTTTTATACCAAAAAACAAAAAACAAACAAAACAGTACTGTGCAAATTACAAATATATAAGTGCACAAAACAAAATAGTGAGTGAGAATGCACTTGAGGAAAACTCACAAAAATTATTTCTTCATTTTCATCATCATCATCTCCCTCTTTACCCTGACCACCTTCAGAATGCTTAAGCACATTTGTACAGATATCCATATCTTCCTCAGCGGCAAGAGATGCAGCCAGTCTTAGACAGAGCACCGTGTAAAGGAGAAATTAGCAACATGAAGAAAGAACAAAGACAATTTTCTAGGGCAAAAAAACACACAGGAAAGTGTAAAAACTATCGAAAATGCTCTCACAATTCATCAAGGTTTTCCTGGGAAGAGACCCCAGAACCTTTGCCACCACTCGGTCTAATTCCACTTGCCTCAGTCCCAATTTCACTATCTGAATCCAACACCCTTTTTCCTTTTGCGTCATTATCATTATTCTGCTTTTCCTTAGCTTCTCCCCTCTGCTGCTTAATCTCCGCTGCCAATTCTTCTAGTCTCTTTGTCTTGAGCTACAAAGCCAGCACACTAAATCAGATAAGAAAGGACAGAAAAAAGGAAGACAGATATAGAAAAAGGTAGGAAGGGAAGATACATGATTGAGGAGGAGCTTCTCAGCGGTCTTGCGGATCTTAGCGCGGGCGTTATCACGGTGGCGTCGGCGCGCAGCAACCGTGCGGCGCTTGAGGGCGGGAGTGGCTCCGTCGAAGACAAAAACCGGCTTTGTCCGGAGGAAGAGGAGCTTGCAGATCCTGCGGAAGAAGCCGAGGATGTGAGCGTTGCGGACCATCTCCCCCTTTTCGTCCCGCATCGCCTTCATGAACTGGACCATCCATATGCTGGCGTCTGGAAAGAGGAAGAGGCAATCAATCAGGGGTAGATGACAAAGAGGAGGAAAGAAAAGTAGGGAAGTGGCCGGATACCGATGGCGAGCTTTTTGCCGGCTAGGGTTTCGACGGAGACGCGGCGGCCGACGGGAGCGAGTAGCTCCCACAGCCCTTGCACTCCCATAAACTATGAAGTGCGCTTGATGATGTTTGTGCAGTCTTCGTCGCCGTCCCCGCTACTTTGGAATTTTCCTTTTGCTCTTCGATCGTTATCTTGCTGCGGAAGTTACGTGACATTTGGGGGCGGGGAGTCAGTTTAGGTCGGTAGAGAGAGACACGGAACTTTCTCGGTTTCTCCCAGTTTTATGAGAAAATTTCATTTTTACCTCTATAATTCTTTGACCTTTTTTAAAAATGCCGTCGTAGATTCTAAATCTCCATTTTATCCCCCGCCTCATGATAGAGGTCTCTAATAGCGTCTATTTGGTAGATTTCGTCATTGGCAATCTTTACAAAAGAATAACGAAACCTTGTCCTGGCAATCGGCGCGTTAAATAATTTAAATAAATTGGATTAAAAATTTATTAACTCATTTTAAGATGGATATAGATGGATTGACCTGTTAGATCCGTGATCTACACGGGATGACCGGTGGTGAATTTGAGTTGATTCTCATGAAGAAAAAAAATTAAAAATTAAAAATTTAAGTATAAAACTCAATGGATTCGTGGGTGACCCATCTAATCACAATTCAAACTTAAATATTTTAATCTTTTCTATATATATATATATATTTTTGGTGGACTCGTAGGTTGGTCCGTCTAATCCATAACCCGTCTTGGGTTGAGTTGGGTTAGAATTTCTCAATCCACCAAGATGGCGGGCCAGCTCGCTCCTCCCCGTCATATGATGGATTTTTGGTAGGTCAGCATGCCCTGCCATGGGTTAATCCATTTGACAACACCAGTGGTTAATCAAGCATCTAATGGTTGAATCTTAGCTGCGGCGCACAGTAGGATTTTCCTCTAGTGGAACGACAACCCTAAGAACGTTAGCCGTTTAGATAGATTTCTGCGAACGATTTTTGATTTACCCTGGTAGTCGGCAGAAACTTGTGTGAGGAAGGATCGGTCATCTCCAAGATTAATCGATTCAAAGAGTTGGATGCTTAGATTACCAAAAAATGAAACCTTAACGCGATAGTAAAATTACTTGTAGGATTATTTGCACATAAGAGAGAGGGTGAATCACGAGTATTTTTAAAAACTCTTTTTCTTTTCGATTTTAAAAAAAACTTATCAAAAATCGAGTGTATAGCGGACGAAAAACAAACTAAGACAAAATAAAAAACAACACACGATTGGTTACTTGGTTCACAACCCCAACGATTACTACTCTAAGGCCCACGCTCCCTTAGGATATTTTCGACGAACAATCGACTAAGATTCTCTCTTGAAGAACCTTTAGAGAGAGAAGTCAGATACAAGGATGAA